>VUJU01002110.1:0-42486 GCA_009835225.1 Aphis craccivora | reverse complement strand
GTTTTACATATTACCTATTGCGATCACACAAATTACATAGATATTACAAAAACAGATGATTTTTAATGCCTCAAAAAAAAAATCATATCTACTGGTACTGAATACGATTATGGTATACGTCTACACTGTAGGTATATACGTCTGAACGACTTGCTCCAAATAATAGGTAGGTACATGATTCGAGCGTCCATTACATATCATTAACATAATCATCTTACATTCCCTAATCAAGTATACATTTATTTCGTAAACGTTAGGACCTATCGACAAGATGAGTGTTTACCTTTATAAAATGAATGTTCTCGTGTACCTACTTATAACTTTTGAACTAACTCATTATTGATTAAGTGTTTGTGTGTAAAATACCACCGCCGCGAAGAGTCGATTCGGATAGTCGCGATGTAACGGTCGTGGTATTTACCAGATACCTATATTATATGTATTGCCTCGTTTGTATACACGTTCGATGCATCATATTTCATATTGTGTGATATGTAACGTGGTGTAGGTAATAATATTAATATATAAATCTCGTACGCGAGATAAATCCGTGTGTACTGCAACAAAGACCGTTCCGCACGTCTTCGGCAATAAATTAATCCCGCATTACGGTTTCGGATAAACATTAATCAAAGCAGGGACCCCGGTAATTAAATATGTATATACAAAGATAATAATAATAATAATATTATTATTAGAATACGCACAAATACACACGCTCACGTGTACAATACATTCTCGCGGTACAGGTATTTGTATGCGTGCAGACGGTGCAGTCTTACCGGCGTGCCTTGAGCGCTAAAAATCGTTTTGGGCGTTGAAATGATAATTGTTATATTAGTATACTCAAAGGCGTCGGACGCTCAAATACCTCGCGTATAGGGTAGTTTCGAGTGTGCCTGTGACGGCTGATAGTAATTACATTTTTGGAAAATTATTTATACCGCACCACCACAGTCGATAAAAATACTCCGAGTCTCACGCGGTGTCTTTTCCGTACCATATATAATATTATATATTATTTATATATAATATTATTATGTATATTATTATGTTGTGTAGAGGTATAATATGTTTTATTAGTATTAAGTATAATTTACGGTAAATGAAACGCGTCTCTATTATTTAAAAAAATAATAATTTTTTTTTTTGTTTACGAAAACAATTCACCGAATATCGCTATAGATCTCCCACGACGTCAAAATATAATAATAAAATTTCATTGAAATGATATATTGTCCGTTACGATAATTTGTTATACGATATCAATTATAATTACTATATGTTGGTTTTTTACAACTCTTTATTATGTTATATCATTATAATTGCATTTTTTTTTATTTTCCGTAAATATTTGGTGGCTGTGATAAACCAGCAGATCATTTATTTAAAGAAAGCAACCGTGTCAATTTTTGTGAATCTACAAATCGCGCGATATTGAAATCACATCGTGACGATAATAATTTAATATTGAAGACGAAAAGTTTATCGTCCAAATTGTTAGCTAAATATTTATTTAAACAATTTTCAATACGGCAATATTACGATTTAAAGTCTAGTTTATCCGTATGTCACTTAGAATTTATGAGTTATTACAAACTATACTTTTTTAAACGTTTAAGATTCAAAAATCCACGTCGAACCGTTGACAATTATGGTAAAATAATTCAATATAATATTTATTATTATGATTATAAGTCACCGAAAAATAAATGACCTAATACGTATGCGTATGAATGGAACTATATAATATTAAAACTCAAAATTAAAAAAATCGTATAAATATGCAAAAGAGATTACGCATGTTATTTGAATTTATATATACAGAGCATTATGAAACAAAATTGTACTTTACTTGGACTATGTACGTACCATAAACGTTTACCCCGAAAAATATGCAAATTGTAAGAGAGATTCGAGCCCTGGTTTCGAGTGTGCGGAATACGGATTCGTAGGAATATATATATTATATATATATGAATCGGGTATAATATACTTTTCTTGTCGTAAACCGCACGTGTATAATATAAACAATTTAAGTCGACGCGCTTAGTAGCAGTAATTGTATAATTATTATTTGGGGCGACCACGTTTTTGAAGAGTAAAAAAAATACCGAATTAAAGTGGCCTGCACCCTTTTCCTCAAACCAACACTACGGTACTCACTCTCCAATTCATTTTCGGCATTTCCACTTTAATTTTAACGTAATATTATGTATAAAGTAATAACTCATAACAATTTTTTAAGGTTTTTTGTGTTTGAATAGGTATGTATACTTAAGTTTTGAATGCATATTATAAGAATATTTATGTACTTCTTTCTCTAAAGCAATCTTTTATAATTTATATTTTCAATTTGACGATATTCGTTTTAATTTTTTCTAATTTATTAGTGATTCATTATATTATTTCTATAAAAATCAGGAAATTTTACTGGCATTACGGAATATGTGTGAATTTCGATAAAATGGTATGGTAAACAATGGTGATTGAAAGCTATTAAAAACTATTGAAAACCCCTTTCGTGCATAGGTTTGGCATAGATATTTCCAGTTATAATTATTGTTATTTGAGTGATATTACATAAAGTGATCTTCGACATTACCTATTTTAAATTGTAATCTAATTATTATAATCTAATGTTTCAGTATAGAATAGAATATTTTATAGATCTTGCAATCGGGAAATTTCTGATTACGACTATAAAATAAACATTCGGTCGCTATACGTCGTGATATTAACCAATAATAATTATAACGCAACAGTATAATCTCTAGAGTTTAAACATTCCATAACGATTGTACTGTTATAATAATAAGCGTTTCGACATCGTCTATTCTGTAATAAATTACCTATTATATTTTCGACCGTTGCAATTCAGGAAAATTATAAGCAATTTTATTTTGGAAAATAATTACATTGATTATTTTCTAGTGTCTTTGTAATTTTATACGTTTTTTTTTTACTTTCTGAGACAACAGAAAAAAGAATACTTTCCTGTGATTGACGTTTGATGGCGTATAAAAATTGAATTTTGAATGAATAATCAACTACTTGTAACCTCATAACTACTGTTGTAATCACCTAATTCATTTTTATTTACAGTTTAGATGAGCGAAACGATGTGAGAAAGTGGTAAGTCGTTACACACAATTTTGGTCTGTACCGATATTTTTTCAACAACTTGTAAATATTTATCATTAGGCATATTATGTATAGGTAACTCGTTCGAAATACAATTTGAGTTTGCAGATAAATATTCTGCTAGGTACGTGACATAATATAAAAATAAAATCTATCATTCATAAAGGCGAAAAACTTAAACATCATTTAACGATATATTGATATAATGAGAAACGTAACATTTTTCACAACTGTTGCTTTGTAATGACTTAAAATGCATCGTGTAAAAAAATATTTTCAAAAACATCACCTGCACTTTTTATAGTAAACAAACGTATAAAAACGGACGTGTACATCGGGCCTTTCTGTCAAATTAGTCACCCGCAGTATTACAATACATATAGGTAGTATACATGCGTCTACGTCGTTTAAGTCTGTCAAGCGAACTAGCCCGCCCCGCGGCTCAATTCCGTGTTATTACAATATTTGCGCGGACTCGTGCAGCGAAAGATACGCGAAACTTCGTCCGCATAGTATGACGTGTTTATGCGTTGTATATAATATCGTATTATACATTTATACTACAATATTATAGTACGTTATATAAGAGCATAACATTTTCAATATAACAATATTAAATCGTTCGAGAGATTATATTACAAATCGTTTACCGGCGCAGCGAATTCATACAGTAGAAAAATAATAATAATAATATAAAACAATATATTATATTATTATAATGTGATATCGCATAGAACTTTTGTAGCTGCCGCCACGGAGACACGGAGAAAGAGAGAGAAAGAGAGAGACCCTGACGGAGAAAGGTCGCGTCGTATTCGGCTCCCGCGTACCATGCAGGCTCGCGCGTTCACGTCTCTGACGCACGACCGTTTGATTTGTGCACGCGACGCGACACCAGACCACGTATACCACTATAATATATGTACCTATAATACGTCGGTATAGGTAACGTACTTACGCGTTGCGTATATTATTATTATTATGGTATATATGCTCCGTTCTATTATACGACGATGGATAATATTATAAGTATGTGCGCTGCAGCGAGGCGGCACCGTCCGATAAAGCTCTTCCGAGGTACTTGTAACATGCATTACCTGCACACACACATACACTTATAATACAATATAATACGGCGTAGAATAAACGTCACGCGGCCAACCACTCTCATTGTTCGACGACGGGTCATACGCTCCCGTAATTTATATATATAAATAAATATGTGTGTGTATGATATTATATATTATATGTGTGTGTGTGTGTGTATTTATATATTGGCACACAATCGGCTAATTCCTATGTACTATATAGGTAGTGATGCAAAGAACTCGCAGTGCTCGTAATGTTATTACGATATAAAAGTAATACGGTGACGGCAGCGTTTTTACGACTTCTTTGTGAAACGATTTGACCGACAGCTATACATAATATGTTATGTTTATCGGCGCTCACTAAAGCTAGCTACCTCCCGAAATATACGAATTGTCCCACCTCCTCGCGCCCACCAACTTTCACTAACTAGGAACGACTCCACTTGGATTGGATAATCGAAGTTCTATACCGTACACATAATACATTGTATACATTTGTATGTATAATATTTTAATAATATCAAGATTTAAAATATAAGAGAGTTGATACCAACAATTGTTGGCTCCAAAAAAAAATTATACATCGTAGAAGATTAGACCTTCCACTCTCCTTTTCACGACAAACAAAAAGAAACACTG
Organism: Aphis craccivora; assembly: GCA_009835225.1. Classification (NCBI taxonomy): domain Eukaryota; kingdom Metazoa; phylum Arthropoda; class Insecta; order Hemiptera; family Aphididae; genus Aphis; species Aphis craccivora. The sequence goes on along the minus strand of VUJU01002110.1, from coordinate 37,612 downwards.
AGCAAAATATAAGTTTGTTAGATTATGATTCGGACATAGTAGCAACAATGTAAATTAAAATTATAAGCTATACCGGACACTTATGACGATAATGGGGTCATTGGAAATGATAATCGGATAAATATTCAACTATTCAAATGGATACCGGAAAGTACACAACAAGATCGTTAAAAAAACGATGGGTAGACAGACATAATATTGTGAAAATATGATTTGTATTATACAAGATGACTCTTTTAACAAACAACACTCATTATTTCGAAATCTATGAAATGTATTTGATTATTTTTTTACATAATTTCCAGTCGAATTAAAACAACATTTTTTTTTTAAAAATATTCTAATTTTTAATATTTTTTATTGTTATAATTATCTAATTTTTTTTACTTTTTAGAACGATATCAAACTTTTTTTGGAGTATAATGTGGTACGAGAATATCTCATAAATTATGTTGTTCTACTACTCAGCTCATTGTAACTTTAAATACTTATCACTCATAAACTACTAGCCTGAATTTTTATATTTTTAGAGATAAAGACTATGAAAAATATTCTACTTCAGAATATGAAACTATAAATGTAGGTACCTTTTTATTAAAAAAAGTAAAAAACTTAGATAATAATTATAATATTAAAAAAAATATATTTTGTTTTATTTCGATTTTAAATTATGCAAAACATTTTTTTCAAAACCATTAATAGATTTTGAAATAATGAGTGATCAACGTTTGTAACTGTATTTCTGACTGTATTGTAAATATAGGTATATTATATTACCAACTGAGAATATATTTTTATCAGAATTTAATATAAATATTACTAGTAGGTATAATGTAGAACTTAATAAATATAATAGTTACTTTTTCTATAGACAATATTCAAAATGAAAATATTAAAATTATTTTATTATTAAACGATATAGTTTATTATAAGAATAAGAATATAAGCACCCTATTTTAGTCAATACCCAAAAGTCTTTCGAATATGGTGTTCCGAGACAAAAAAAAAAAATTAAATTACTTAAATTATGATTATATTTATTTATTTTACTCATACGTGATAGTATATAATTCCCGGTATAAACACATTTATTATCATGTTCTGAGAACTAGAACAAGAATTATAAATGTTTAAAGGGAGGAAGTGTTCCCCCTAGTTACTAAAGGTTTTGAAATTAAAAAATAATATAACCTTTGTATAAGGTGTTGAGAAATTATATAATTAATTATAGTAGAACATTTTATTGTACCCAGCTATACAATAATAAATTTATTATAGTAGTAAAATTCCATAAAGAAATTACGAAATAACGTGTTTAAATTTAAAATTAAATAAATGTCGAGAGTAGATGGGAAATAAGTAATACAATTAATACCGTGAGAATAACAAGAATGATCAAAAACAAATATCACCCATTGTCGTCGTTGGGAATTTGATATACACAGACGAATTTAGGAAGGTAGTGAAATATGAAATAGATGAATAGATCAAAACAACAGAAGAAGAAAGTAGCAGTGATCTTAAAGTCGTAATTTGAATTTACAGGAAAATAAACATAGAACAGGTAAATCAACGACAGGTGGTAAAGTCACTGCATATAGGATCGTAACATAAATATCTGCCGATTGCGAATCGACTAATATTTTGTTAGTCGTTTTGGCGAACTTTAAAAAGTCTACAGCGTAATATTTTTAACGAGGGGTAACAAAAAATTGTTTCTGTGATCGTATAGCATCAAAAAAAGTGGTTTGTTTGATTGCCAAAATGGAACAGCAGGACCAACAGTCACGGTACGGACATCGCGATGGGACCGAAACGCGTTCCGAGAGAGAAAATAGTGATCGCTAAGAACGCTACGCAGACCATAACCGCTGTAATAAAGATATTGCTAAATATATATACATAACGTGGTATACCACTCGCTATAACCATAATATATAAATGAGATGCGTATACGCACATATTACACATATTATTATACCTATTGCAGGCTGAAAGTGTATATTAGACTTGTCCGTTGTGTTTTTGTTGTCATTTTTATTTATTTATTCGCCGAGCGCTGCGGCTTAGCTGAACGTGAAATTATTTACACACAGAACATTAAAACGTCCCTAAGTAGACGATAGGGAAATGTCGTGTTATGACGCAAAAACGTTAGACGCGCGGGATACGCGATATTTATGAGTCCGGCGGAGGTATAAACCGCACACAGAAACACCCGCATAATATAATATATATGTGTGTAATATATATTGTGGGGCACTTGCTTTCTTTTATTTTCGAAAGATATACAGCTCCACTAAAAAAACATACAATACACAGTAGAACACGCACGCACACATTTAAATGCGTAAATGTGTGTATCCGTGTAAGTGCATAAAAACAAATATTCGGCAGCCTTAAAAAAATAAAATGGAAAGAGTTATAGGTATGTAATATGTGTGTATATATATAGGTACACGGACGCCACGGGGCGAATCTCCCTCAAAATGAGAATTTAGAAAACGAGTGTTGAATACACTCACCGAATATTATAAACATAATAATACAGTTTATTCATATTATGTATGATATGATATTATGTTTATGTCTGCGGATTTAATGCACTGTAAAACCTTAAAAAACGCATTTAGAAATGTATTTTAAAATATAATAAACTAAGAAAATATTACTTAAAATATCGAAAAATACACAATCAAAGTTTCGAAGTCAGATTGTGGTTTTCGCACGACGTTCAAACTTTCTTCTGAGAAAGCTAAGTTCGCACGATAACGTAAAAAGAAAATAATTACGCACTTTGTAAAAAAAAAAAACCTCGGAGCCCTAATGATATCAAATTATAGAACACAGCCACATATAGGTACAGCTGGGTGGCGTCGCATATAATTATTGATATTGTTAGGTACTATACTATCGTAAGGCATTAGACAATAAATATTAAATAAATTCGTTTTTTTCCGCGCTCCCGTTTCAACCCCTCCGCCGGTCGTCGAGAACAATCGCGAGTCGAATACGCGATCTCATCGTTCGTGCGCGATCTCTGACCTTTGGTTCGCACACAACCGGAGTCCATCTGCCCGACATATTATTATTATATGATGTTATATTGTTACAGTATACCTGTGCGCGAGCGGTATAATAATAATAATAGTAATAATATATGTCGGCGACGAGATAATATTATGTGCACAGATGATCGTTCCCCGGGCGCAATAGCCGCGAGAGGGCAGTTACGCGGAAGGGTTCGTTACGACATTAATGTTCTTTTAAATAATACCCCGCAAATAATAATATCGTATGCATAATATAATATCACATAATATACATATATATATGTATATGCCGTATTAGTCGTGTGGTTTCGCTCAAGTTGATCCATTTTATGCGATTGCGCGTGTGCGTTTCTTTTTATTCTTTCATTCTTTCTGCCTCTCCGAGCAACGATAACAGTTCTCTCCATTGTGCCGGGGCCCGCCGCACTGACAAGGAACCGGTAACGGCGTTTGATTTATTAAAATAATTTTATGACTACTCGCCGTTTTTTCGATGGTTGCTAAATTCTCGATTCTTTTTTCTTCTCTTTCTATTTCTTTTTTGCCTTCTCGTTTATTTTTTTTTCCACCACCCGAGAGAGGGTGAGAACTCCAAAGGGAGCGAAGATCATAAATTCTATTTTTACTGCATGAAGCCCGGGAGACGAATAGCCGTCCGGTTTTATTTCGCATCGTTTTTATTTTTATTATCATTTCGTTTTTTCTCCTTAGCGTCTCCGGCAGAAACGACATTACATTAAACAGCCGACCGCGGTTCGCAATTTAACGTCGGATCAAAGGTTGTGCACTGCATCAGTCCTCGTAAACAATATCATCTTAATTATGCAATTAATTACGTGATTATTGGCGTGATTTCGTATACGATTAACACCGTTCTTTAAAGCTCTCAGTACGGCGATGCCGACTGGAACTTTAGCATATTCCCACATACGAGTTTGAAAAATAAACTCATAAACAAACACACGCATTTTCCGAACACGTTCACGTTCGGGGTTTTGAGTTTTTTAAAAATAAACTCTCGGAGAAAATATACATTTTTTAGCGTTTTTTTAAAAACGATGTTATACGATTGCGTACATATATATTGCATACGTCACCGAACCAACCGACAGAGCACGGCGACAATAAAAATACATTATGCGCACCGCCTTTTATTAACACAATGGGACCAAACGAAATGCGTATAAAAATTACATATTATTATAGGTACACATAAATCCACGCTCGGAGAGACGTATCATATCGGATTGTTTATGTAGCAGCGTGTACCTATATAAATAATTTCGGTATAACCATAGGTACTGTTGTAACCTCGTACAATAATATACCGACCGGTTTTTTTTTTTTTTTTTGTTACTCGGCTATCGAATTCTCACGACACATACAAAATGATAACTAAGTTATAAATGAATTAAGTCAACTTTATCATCGTTAAAGTCAAAAAGTTTAAAATTAACAAGAAACATATTATTTAACCATAACATTGAATATTAATATGGATAAAAATAAGTTAGTTTGTTATTTTTTTGATTACCACCAGGGTCAATTCTAATGGTTGTACAACTTTAAAGTAGGTATTTTAAATAAAAATAATAAAGTATGCGTTTTATTATCTTTTCTTATTGCACACCAATCCTGTAAAAACTGTAGATGTATTAAAACTATAGTTTGAATAAACACGGTTATTTCGTCTAAATTGAAAAAATTCAAAAATATATATTTATTGAGTTATTTCTTTATTTTTCAAATCAGCGTTATTAAATATATATATATATATGTTATTTTTAGGTTACATTCAATTTTTAAAATTAATTTTCAAAACCCAATTTGTTACAATAAATACTTATTACTTACCTAATCTTTGTTTTTGTAAAATAACTAACCATCAAAATTGAAACGTTAAAAATTAACTTTTAACTTAGTTTTAAAGTTGTATTCATAGTTAATGTTCCCACTATTGCATACTAATAACTAATAGGTAGGTAATAATATTGTGTTCGTTTATTTACTTATTTATTTATTTTATGACTAACTGTACCTACATAACATTATATATTTTATTGCTGTAGTCATTGTAGTTCGTTGTCGCGCTGTGACCGACGTTTCATAATACGGTAGTATAATATCATGTAAGAACGATAAATGGATGTTGCCGATGTTTTTCGTGAGGAGAGTAACGTCTCAGGGATCAGAATTCGCGCTTGACCATATGATATATTATAAGGTACACATAGGCTCGGTTCGTCACGGTCGGAGAAAACGTCGTTTTTATTCGTTACGAGTGTTATTTACGGCCACACTCGCTTTTACAACCGGGACTATATTATTATATAATACAATATGCGCACAGTGTTGTATAGGTACTGACGGCTGCAGCAGTGGGTCAATACAATGATGGTAATAATAATAACAATAATATTATAAGTGTATGCACTCGATATGAAACACAATTGTAATAATATGCCGTATTCTGCGACAGAGCAATGCTTATAAGAACGCATGCGCACTGATAGGTAGGTACTATAACATTTCTTATATCCTACATATATAAATACTATAAATGATAAATTGATATATACAATTTATAATTACTTGACCACCATAAAAATATACACTCAACACTTTTTCACTCTTTCCGAATTTATTAAGTTGACATTTGACAGTCAGTTCGACGTTCACCATCAACACGAGCGAAATAAAATATAAGTATCATTAACATTTATTAACAGCCATCATCGTGCGTAGTAAAGTATTATTTTAAAATATATATTGATAATTATTTTAAGCAAATAATCCAAACGCGTACTTTTCATTGGTATAAAAACCTTTTGCACAATTACTCAGGCCCCGATATACGGAAAATGTATCCACGAAAATCATACATTTTCCCTTGGGTAACTAATATCGTAATGTGATTCCCCTCCGATCACGTTATAATAACTACAACTATAGTAATTATTATTAGCGCTTATTTTTTTATCGTTCTCAAAGCTCTGAGTACGTGTACATATAGTACTTACATAGTAATTCGCGTGGCACTTATATTATAACGAACGACACTTAGGCGAAAGTAAAATAAATTAACAATCGTGACAATATATTATGAGATATTGTGACGCATACCAAGGTCTTTTATAACAGTTCGTCATGGTGCAATAATTATAGTATAATGCAAAAACGTCCGGTGAAATATTTTCGGGTCTACGGTACCTACATAATCTAAAATAGGTAAAACAGAATTAACTATTTTCCCCTAAATTATTTATCGTATACAAAAAAAAAAAAAACACATTTTAAAAATGTTTATACAATTAGCTTTCACTGAGATCATTAATTAAAGTCGGATTTTAATAACCTTAGATAAAATAATACTGTCTATAAGCATATATTATAATAAAATTTTTGAAGATTCAAAATCAGAATTAATAAACATAATATGCCTTGATCGTTTTATTAAGCAACGAGTAATAGCATTTCCGGTGCAGTCTATGGTTCTAAATGTTAAATGCATTTTCAACTATTCGCGATTGCTAGATCGTATGTGTGTACGGTGTCGTATAGGTACAGCTGACCCACGGCGATGTGACGGTTAAAATAGTCAATATAGGTACACGTCTGCCGATGGTATAACATTAGTATGTCAGTACGTCTTCGAAATGTATTGTTGTCGTATTAATAATTCATAGTAAACCAACGCGTTATTATGACTGACCAACCGACCGACCGACGGGCAGACGATCAGACGGTTCACGAAACTCGAGAGGAGAGTCCGTCGCACGAATAAGGGCAAACCACCCGAGTGGACACGGATGTCCGCGTGTGGACGTCACGTCCAGTGACTTATATATACATATATATACGAGTATCTGTCTGTATATTGTCGAAAATTAATTTCACGGTTACCAATTGATATTTCGACCCTCGTTCAGTTCTCGGACATATTCCCATTTCGAAAATCAGTGACGGCGGCAGCGGTAACAACGGCGGTGAGATTTCAACAACGGAAACCGTCGGTCGAGACGGTTTTATCGAGTCAGTATTATAATAGGTTATATATATATATTATATTTGTACAGACGCGCGCAAATAATAAATATTATTATATATTTCATATTGTATTGCGAGTATATTTTTCGGGTAAAAAATAATAACATTTTACCCCCTTTCTACACAAAGGCGGAATAGCTATAGTATAATGACACAACGTGATTGAATTTTTATTTTAATAGCATATTATACTATATTAGCTAGGTAACGAAATAATAGTAATATCTCTGCTGCTGACACGGTGTTGGCCTTCGGTATCGCCAATGATTCGACATTGAGCGGTGCATATATTTTAATATTAAACGATAAATGATAATAACAATAATAATATGCGTAACTCGAATAAAGTATTGCGCAACCACGTGCACGCACGCGCCGACTGCCGAGTGAGTTATACGCATCGAAAACATCAAACAATGTTGATTTATTGCTTGTCTGTTGACGTTGGCTGTTTCAAACAGCGTTTCAGAACACGATGGAAAATTATTACAAACGTCGAGTAGAATACTATTATTTTTTTTTTTCAATACCAGTCGTGAGAAAACGGGTTACGCACGAGTAAAAAGAAAAAAACCGATTATTACACATTTCGATTTAGTCATTATATTACTCATAATATAAATATATTATACACGATATATTGATATATCATATCTGTAAGTATGTTACAGGTGAACATGTGCGACTTAATAATATATTTTATTATTATTAATAATATTATTGTAAATCTTTCAGCGGCGTCAAATTCGCGACGAAGGCTTTTGAACACAGTTCGAGTCATGCATCTCACACAGTAGGAGTCTACGGTATTATTGTAGTTACATGAGAACGATAGGAATTTTAATTTCAATTACGCACAAACGCATCAATACCTATATTCATTATTAACTGTGTTATAATAATCTCTTTTTCCACGTTCCGTCACGACCAAGTCGTATACAACCCTCGACATAACCTTTCACGACTTCCAGTTATCCAGAAAGTCGCCTTCCTCATTCAAAAAAAAAAAAAAAAAAACTGTAAGCCTGTAAACAATTTTCGTCAAATATTTTTTCAGTTAACGTGATATACAATATACATATATTTAAATAAAAGCATACATGTCTATAGTTTAAAAAAAAAATCAGTTTTTTACCATAATAGTACTATTTATTGTGAGATCAAACTAAACGGTAATACTGTAATTAGACGGTTATAAAAATGCAGACTTTTAAAGAGGCGAATAGTAAACACCGAACAAAAATATTAAGTAAGTACCGCTTTATTCCTAATCTAACCTTCATCGCAGCCGTCACTGCATGTCGAAAAAAAAACATCGACCGATGTGTGTAAAATCAGTTTTCTAAACCACAACGTAAGGCATTTTATATTGTTTTGTAATGGTCTAGAAGTAGCGTTTTTTTCATTTTTTTTTTTCACAATATAGTCGGTGAATCCTCAGTCGTGTAATCGATTTGGAGTGAGCTATCGGTCAACCGGGTGGGCGAGAGTTGTGGCGCGATAAAAATTAGTTGCAAGGACCGAATTTTGGCACAGATTTGGGTCCGCGCACGTATATCATAATAATATAATATAATACAAGGGTAGCATAAAAGAAGTCGCTGCGATAAATACACCGTGCGTTGAATCGCGGTGTGACGTATAATCTGCAGTTGGTCAGTCGAGGAATACGAAAAAATAAAAAGGAAAAGGACGATGATAATAATATTACAACGTACAACAATATAAAAACGACGAGGGAATACAGACGCGCACAAATGGTGTCCGGCGGTACACGTATCGTGAAATATATATATTATAATAACATAATAGGTATATAGCCGGTGGATAATAACACGGCGCACCACCGTCGGCGGAAGATGGAAGGGGTTACCGTGACCGGTAGCGGCGTGCGATTGTGTGTGGCGGAATGTATAGGAAAAGGTGGAGGGAGGTCTGTGGTGGACAAAAATGAACAAATAAAAAGGGTCAGGCTCTGGTCCAAGAAACATTCATGCGGATTATAATGCATGTGTACGCTAAAAGCTAAAAAGTCTACAAAACGAGAGTAAATCATGAATAATCAGTAAATCTTATTAGGTCGGCGGTCGGCGGCGGCGGCGGCGGCGGCGGCGGCGGTGGGCTGCGCGCGGCGTTCCTCAGGGGTCCGTTGTGCGCTGCCTGCACAGTGTCCACTGCCGCCGTCGCTATTGTTATTCAACCGTTTTGGGGGCTTCACGATTTATGGACGCAGATAACGGGTCCAAAACAGAATCCTTACATTACATCATTATGATAAATGTCGTTTTCCAGGGTGTATATATTCCGCCTTTCCCTAATTAAAAACTATACCGCCGCCGTTAACTTTATACTATACACGCGAGCCCGACCGCCCGCCCGCCACTCATCTGCCACCGCTCGCCCCTTATTATTCTCTGATATATGTGTGCACGTTCCGAATGTATTCGTTTCATATGTGTATGTTGCACGTATGTATATACGTACATATTATTATGTGTTATATATATATATGTATTTTAACCTGTGTAAGCCGTTTATCGTTTACCCCACTGGTCACCCATTATCTTGTGTTTTATATGACGTTGGATTTAATTAGACCGTGCCGGGTGTATAGTGCTCCGAGTACACTGCATGTGTAATATGTATATAGGTGATATACCTACTTGTATTTCATTTTCGTTTTTATTTTTAACTGCCGTCGTGGGCGCGAGTTGTAGGGTCGTACAAGCGAAAAAAAAATTAAATAAAAGGCCAAAAGGGAGAGCAATAAAAACTTACTATATTTTTTTTCTCCGCGTCACCCTTATAATATACATACAATATACGTATACGCTCTCCGATGTGTGTGTATATATGTATGTGTATGGCGAACAGTAACGTGTCGGAAAACCCAAGATTTATGATTGCCATATCTTGCAACAGTGAACCCTGATGCTGAAGCGGGAGATGGAAGGAGCCCGCCGCCGCTACCACCGCCACCGCTTGCGGATACTCCAACAGAACTTCCGAAAATACATCCGGAAAACGCTAACAGAAAACAGTGAGCGGGACGTGCCGTTGGTGGATGTGTCAGCCGATAAAGCGCGGAGCACGGCGACTCGTCCATAAATAAACTTGAGTAAAAAACAACTTACATAAATCATTAAAATTTTGAATTTTACGCGATGCGTTCTTGGCGTGAATTATAATAATATGATTGACAATCGGTCTGAATATTAATGGCGTATTATTGTCCCGGAATAACGATATCGCAAAATCGATACGACGCCGCTGCTGCTGCAACGATGTCGTACATATATTATCACTATTATTATTATTATTATTAAATATAGGCACGTCATGCGTACCATAGATATTTACATTAGCGCGATAAAACAAAATATTATTTATTATATATTATATTATGCGCGAAACGAACTCCGTGTCCGATCGCAGAATACAACGACGTGTGAGCGAAAACAAAGTTTACGGGATTAAAAAAGTTGACGAGAAATATGTAAAATTATTCATCGAGTATATATAATAATATAATAATATGTTATTGCAGTATTTGCATAACGTATATTTGTTATTCTTCACGACTACTAAAAAGTGTCTGCAGGTCTCAGAGAAACGAGAGCACAGAATTGTCGTTGCGTAGTATAGATGATTTTTAATTTAAAAAAAAAAAACTTTCATCATGTAAGACATAGTATGCCTATTTATAGTAATAATTGTCATAACTAGATGTGTTTCAGTTATTAGATTAGATTCGGTGGTTAATTGTGTCATACATATGATTGTAATTGTATCGATGCCGTACACATTTCATTTCGTGTAATCCATGACTAAATTGTGATTTGTGACCCATATATAAAATATGAAGTTTTTGGACAATTTTTTTTTTCACTGCAGTCGCTCAAAAATCGTAACACAGTATGGATATAACCTATAACCGTATAACAACGACGGTGGTACCGATGACTTTGAAGTTGTCGTTTTCGCGTAAATGGTTCAATCAATTCGAATGCACATAATATAAACCATATAATGTCTCATACATCAGTGCGCGGCACAAAGGTATCCGGTAAATGCACGTACGTTTCAACACGATATTGCAGGCGAAACGGTAATTCCGAATTTCCCATTCTTGCGATCGTCGGGAAAAATCGTCTCTTTATGTATCTCGGTACGTACGAAAATCGTATACGAAACACCATTTGGTTTCGATTTTCTCCCACTAAAAAGTAATATCCACTCTTTCAGGTACACCACTATATATTTATATACATAATTTAGCGAACGGGCACGCACATCATTATACGTAAAACTTGAACGAAAACGGTTTATTTCGATCGGAACTTTGAGGGGCGTACATGCAATTTTATTTTTCGCAGACGTTGTCGTTCGTGTCGCGCAGCATGTCATTACAACATAAGTGTATAATTGTAATGAATACCTATTTTGTTTTGAAGTCAATTCTCGGCCCGTGAACTGAGCAAACGGTTTACCGAAGAATTCCCCGAAGACTATCGACAATGTGCGAGACCGGTTAAAATAACTTATAATCGACCGGACGACTTGGAAAACCACCAAAAACACAAAGGTTAGGTAAGGTTAGGTTATAACGTTAAGACGTCACTAATACGACTGTGACTATTGTTGATAATTATTTCGTTTTACATTTTTTATTTTGACTTAATATGTCCTGACTGTATCATGACTTATATAATATCGCACTTTGGTCTTTGACATAGTGTTGTTTAAGAAAAATTCCCGAGAAATCAGACCTTTAGAATGTTAGAATGCACCCAAATAGCTTAACATAATATGTATCTGAAAAATGAATACAATTTGTGCAACGATCATAGAATTATAAAATAATAATAAATATTAAATACATTTAATGTAATTTTATCTAATTTAGTAACGACTAACATGTTGTAAATGTTGTGATACCATATAAATATGACCAATGCATTGCTGTAGCTGAATTGCCTACTCTAAAACGCCGCGCCGTATAATTACATTGAACAATGTAGTTTAATTATATTTTTGAAAAACATCAGAACAAGTACAACAAATCTATCACTAGACTCGATAGAAAAAATAATCTTAAAACCGTACAAGTGTTCCACTGCAATGATCGATTATATTTTATCCAGTTAGGTTAGGTATTTCACCTCAGCACACGCAATTGCTATCAGAAAACTGTGGTTTATCGTAAGCTCGTTATTATAACAATCTGAATAATACAACCACCTTCTATTATAGTATTCAAACTCGTTGTTAAATTCGAATTGCACTAGGACAAAGGATTGCAGAAAAATGATCGGACGATACAATAAAGAAATAATATAGAAAAAATTTCAATCTCTAGCAATCGTGTTTGTCTCGTATAATCGATGTTGTGTCCTTTTTTTCGGTTGAAATAAACGCTTCGTACATTATAAATATAAAATATAAAGGTAATATTATACTGGTATAAAACACATCATAAAAATATAATATCTGCAAAAGGAACGCATTATACTATAATATTAACGTCATATTCCGATTGAAGACGACAGCAACGATGTACGAAAATATTATAAAGATGAAAATGTGATAAAGCGTACAATATATTTTTATCATCTCTGTTCGGGGTAACGTGTGCATTTTAATCTGAAGACAGCATAATAAAAATAATAATAACAATAACACCAGTAATGATGATATACGTCGAGTGCAAACTTTGATCATGAACGGGCTGATTAATGTTTAGTTTACCTGTTATATGTTTCAAAATCTTCAATATGATGCATATCATTACACAAATCTTATTTAGTAATAAGAACGATTATTATTATAAAATATAACGCATACCGATTGACAATGATTAAATGTTCAACACACTCGAATCGTACTATTTGTGTTATTGTTACGGCTATGTTTGTGTAGCGTTAAAACACGCGTTGTTTATCGTAAACGCGGACAATATATATGTATATTATAATATTATTATTAATATATTATTACGTCGAGTAAAAATATTAAAGCCCAACGATCATTAATCGTGTACTTCGAAGACTGCAGTGCGTAACTATTCGATCGGGAAGACTCGAATGGAGTGACTTTTATTATTTTTCTGCGCATACGTTACGCTGTATTATATTATGCACGATTGAGAAGATTGTGGCGGAAGGCATAACGATAGTTTACCGCAACTATGATCGGTGTCGTAGAAATATAGTAAAGCGAAATAATACAAAATGTTTTACTAACCGTCAGAATAGGCCTTCTTTTAACTGTATAATAATGGTATTATGCGATTACGCATAATTTAGGCGTTTGAAGATTATGAATATTTTGAAAATTTGGTTGTTGCAGATATAAAAAAAAAATTGATTGAATTGTAACCAAACGGTAGAATTAATTATTTTTAATTATAATTATAATATTATCTATAAATAATATAATATAGATTTTTCCACGAAACATATCCAAAACAAATTTGATAATTATCGTTATCTTTTTTTTTGTTATTATAAGAAAACAATGTGAAAAAAAAATTTTAAATAATATAAACAATGTTGTTTTTTATAATGTTGAACGTGGGTGTAACTATTCAACCAATAAGAAGTCTTTTATATATATAATCACTTTCTAATGTTATTCTATTGGACCACGCAATCGGTGAATGGTCAATAAACACTATTTACAGTTGACTATACTTGAAAAACATGTTGTTATTGGTTCGTCCATTAAATCCAGTTGTACGACTCAAAACCGGAATGTATAAGAATTCTCTTGCCATTATTGCATTCTACCATACAGTTGTTCATGAGATTTCCTTTTGAACAGACGTTGGTCGTCAAACACGAGTTCTTCCCAAAAAAATCACATGCGATGGAAACATAAGAGTAAATGTTTATATGAATAATAATTATTATAACAAAAACCCTGAGTTCTAAATAAAATTAATTATTTTTTAATTATTTTAAACTTGATTGGAATAAATGAAATAACTAAAATAGCTTAAATTAATCAACTTTATGCTGAATCCATTGTATGTGCTCAAATTATTATTACAATTTTTAAATGACCAATAGCCATTCATTGAAAACACAAATAATCATCTCAAATAGAACTTTATGGTTAATAAATTATACTCGATGATTTATTTATTTTAAATAAGACGCCACGCATTGTTTTGATTGCTCGCTATTCGGGTTTGAGTACAATTAAGTTATAGTTTAAGCAGTTACATATATTTTATGGTTTGTTTACCATAGGTACATTATATTTTACAATTAACAATAGTTTTGTATCAGAACTGTATTGATGTATTGTGTTGTATATTATGATTTAAAATAACATAACTCCATTTCAATTTAATCATTTATATATTGTAATATACGAATCGTGTCCGTCACATTAACTTTTTTCATAGCCGGTTGTTAAGTAATAATTGTTTGGTAACACAATTTAATTGCTCAAGTAAAGTTATAAATAATAATGAATACCTCTAAAAATCTCGATCGATCTGAAGAGTGAAAAATCAATTTCTTTCAATCGATGTTAATACACGGAACTCATACGATGAAAAATCCTGACAAACCGTGTAATAATGTTGTCCTACCCTTCGATTTGAAAACAATTTACACCGTAAAATTATATTATTGTTAATACATACACAATAAAATAATGTTTGTTATATTGAATGTACCTATATATAACATATATGAAAACAACTGTCAAAGTTCTCTCAAGGGTAATGAAAAAAATCACTCGAGTTTTTTAACCGCGAAAAGGGCAAGGACAGAAAATAAAATTTTGAGTTCGAGTGACTCATACGTATAACATACATATACATGTATGTATATTGTATTATTGTGTACTCATTGTTTAAGTCGTTCTCGTCAATATGTACGCTATACATATACTGCAGTACTATAAATATACTCGTATACAAATCTTTTCCGCTCATCTTAGGGATTATTAAGGACTACGACTTTGTGTCCTACACCCTCCATACGCTCACCCACCCCTATTTTCACCCCTGTGGACCGTCATGAGTTACGTGGTACAGTGGCGTGTGGTTGTCGACTAACGACGTGTCTCCTCCGAGCGCTATTAACGTCCATCTCGTTGGTTTTCCTCTCATCAGTCATTTAATCAACTACGTCGACATTGTTGTCGTCAACTTTCACCAGCATCTCTATTATACATGGCTATATAGGTACTTTTAAACTATAGTGTATACGCTGTACAACTGGATCAGAAATCCTGACGTTTAGAACGATGTTTTTCGTTTTATCCAAATATTGTTTCCCTTCACGGAAAATGGTAAAACTTCACACGTCATTGCCTTTTCGTGGCCAGAACGCTCAAATCGTTTGAATTAATAATTATCTGGAAATAATACGCGTTAGATATAGGTACCAGCTGTTATATACATTCGAATTTTTATCATTATTTTTGTTTAATAATCAATGATGTTCACCGGTGTTTATACGATGGTTGTGATGAAAACATATTAATTAAGGTATTTTTAAATTATAATGATCGCGTATAGAATACATAATTTTACCTTACCGTAGTATTATTTCGTTAAGTTATGAATATTACGTACTACTAACATTCAATAGTGAAAACTGTGTGTATCGATTTTAAATTCTACTATCGAAATTCAAACTCTTTTGAGTGTGTAGAACGTGTCATTTTTTTCTGACAAACTGCGGTTCCGATATCAAACAATCAAGTACTCAATGATTATTGTTATTGCTCTCAGAAATGGTTAACATCACTAAAAATTTGGATCGCACTCGCTCGTTTGATATTTTCCCGTATTTTAAGGTCACACGCATTTCTTGAACTGACTCCTATCAAATCTGCAGAAGGTCGAAATATACGTATTTAATCATAATAATAATAATAATGTATCCACGCGCGTTCATAAATTACGTTTCTATAAAATACATTTACTTAATGGCGGTGTACATACATCAAAATTATTATGCACATTATTGACGTTTTTTTTTTTTTTTTTTTGCTGGTCGGAATGTATACCTATCTATATTTTATTTATCGTTGTTTCATTTTTTTTTCTTTTTAATGCCCGGAAACTGATTAAAACTTCGGTCGTAGTACCGCAGCAGCAATCGTCCAACTACAGCGTAGTTGTACATACATTCTAAACGTGATTAATTTTCTTCCCGAGTAGATCAACGACGACGATAATATTATAATTCTTTCACGACCAACCTCCTATGTAAAGTGGTGTTCTTCAATATTTCGTAATGCGCGATCGAGAACACCGTGTTCGATATGTGTGTAATTAATTTAGTTCGAAAACAATAATTCCCGTTTGATAGTTTTATAATACACACACACATAAAATAATGAAATGTATTTGCAGTTTTTCCAACAGACTACAACAGGTACAGGTATAACGTTACGAAATCTCAATAACTGCATTACAAATTGCGACGTAATATTGTTTGCAATAAATAAAAATTGATTGATCGTTCAGGAAATACGTTAAGTGGCAACGTTGGATAGCGTATTACACTGACTTATACGCGCATTATTGTTTCTAGGATGAAAATTGAAATTCAGAAAACAAATAAATATATAATATTATAAATAAAAATATACAAGTGTCTATGTTATAATGGAGAAATGAAAACGGCGCTGCGATTCTACAACCATATAACGGTATGTAGTTAATGCAAATACACACGCATATACACATATAGTGTAATATATATATATATGTATATGAATGTATAATAGATGAGCGAACAGTGTTTAATTTGTCGGAAGAATAATTGTTTGACAGTGTTTATATCACTCTAAGCTTTTAAACTGGATTAATCAGTTTAACGTATAAAATGTTTCTATTCCGTACGGTATACGTAGCTAACACATACACATTACAATACTATATACAATATAGGTGTAGGTATGCGTATGTAAATCGGCAACATTCAAAGTATTCTGCGTCGCATTGTCAGTACGTGTACATTGTCACTGAGGCGCATACGATGCACATTTGTACATAATTTAGACCGCGCGCGGTCATAATAGAATAAAATAATATAATCGAATAATAATATTATTAGCTATATAGTCGCCAGTTGCGGGCTGCATAATATAATATATCAATATAATGACTAAAAAAACGAAATACTTCACGAATAGTGTATAATACATAGATATACTCGTATATGTGTCCGGTGTGACTTATGGTCGAAACGATGTTTAAGCACGCACACTGGGGCTGGTATATATATATATATATATATATATATATAAGTATATTGTACTATTATTATATGGTCTAAAAAATATACAACTCACTAAACCGGTATTTGCAACAGAATCTATGGGTATGCTAAAATCCTGTCGATATCTCGTCCAAATGTAAAAAAAATTGATTTTCGATTTTTTTTTATTTACTTATTTATTTTTAAGGACGTTTACAACTCTCGTTTTGACGTCGTGCGTACTACGAGTATATTAATAAGTGTTGACAAAACAACCTATAATAAAACATGAACTCAAAAACACACATTCACGTGACACTACAATCTTGTGTGTGTGTACTATGTATGTATGTGTTTGTGTCATTACTCATTTGTTACGAGGCCAACGGTATTTGCATATTTTATTAATAATTTATTAATTGCACATTACTATATTATTTCCCGACGACTGCCAACGTACAGCGCGTACATTTACAATCGAGTCGTCACACGTCTTTATCGACATCGTGGGTTTTGTTTAGTTTTAAATTTTATTCTCAACATTACTATTGAATAAACGTTTAGAAAATCAGTATTACATTATATTATTATTATTATCTATATTATTTTATTTTAAATTTTTAAATCGTTTCAATCTTTTTTTATTAGTTATCGATACAACTTTATAACGTTTTTTTTTCATTATCTGAAATGTCCTCAAACATTTTTTTGACTAGTTTAATAAACATTTCAATATTTTTAAATTAATTTTAGAATATACCAGTATTGAATATATTATGTCATTGAAATAATATAAATTAAAAAATCATTTAGGAGGAAGGATTTAACGTATAAAACATTAAACATAATGCAAGATGATCAAAGTTGTTTTTATCGTAAAATAAGGTATAACAACAATCGTTAGTTATACTATCCTAGTATAAGTCTTAGTACGTATTAGGTACCTATCTAAAAGTAAAAATGTATAAGAAATATCGAAGAATTCCTCTACCAACCGATCTAAAATTGCGGAAAGAATAATTTCATTAATATTATTTAGGATAAGTAGTAGTTAGGGCTGGTATTGTAATGTAATCCTTTTTTTTTGTGTGTGTGTTTTGAAACGTTTGTCTGTAAGTATAAAATGTGTTTTACGAGATACTAATTATTTTAAAGAAAATTTTTTTTTCATTTTTCGACGATTTTAGTGCGTTTTCTTAGTTTAAGAGCATTTTTTAACAATTTGTTCTTAAAATGAACGAAAATTGTTGCGATTAGCAAAAGACTTTTGGCAAGCGAATAATAAATTATATAGCACGATAAATTACCGTTAATAACAATTTTATCGAATAAAATATAAGCCTCGATAAGTATTAATGAATTAGTAACCAAATACTAATAAATTAGTATGTCCAGAACTAAACAATAAACAAATACTATAGTAACAATACTATAAAAATAAAATATAAAATATAAATTTTTTTTTTCCAATTTTCAAGCTATAAAAAATATAATTTAAATGCATTTTTTTAGATTTTTTAGGATGTTCAAATTCCAGCTCTAGTGGTAACGTAAACCATAAGTATTATTCCCGAGTGTGGAGTGAAGAAGTTTGGAAGAATTATTGTTACGCAACGTAAACGACATGTCCAAGGGACAATTATACAACACCCATAACATGACAACAACAAAGCACGTTAAAATCATCGACTCCTCTTAAAAGTTTTCAAGAAATCAGTCATTCTTACTATATGTGATATAGTTGCCATGATGTAGCTCATGTACCTACACGCTGCTGCAGTGGCTAAGGAAAATAATGTGATACACATGTCAACTTTCATCATCCATCATATTGTTACACATTATATACACATCCACACATCAATATATATCGTAAATTTTATATATATACATCAAACATACGTATCACGATTCTGACATATGATGTTGTACAGATCTCGAGAGTTAACAAAAATAATGTACTGGCCACCGTTTTCTCTTATACAAACATTTTATATAAGCACTCCAGTTACTTTTTGGTAGAAAATAAGAAAAATCTGTATAAAAGGTGTAAAACCCGAGAATCGAATTCACGTAGGTACATCAAATTTTTAATATTTTTTTTTTTAAAAAAAGACGGACTCACGCAGGGATTTATTGACTCGAATATTTTGTTGTTTAGATAAACTCTATGCCCTATAGGGTTCCCATCAGGTTAATATAAATTATAAAATAATATCGAGAGTTCGTTGTAATATTAAATTTTAAGAAAACCGTCATGTTTATAATATTTAATTTGGATTCGACAAACAATGAAAAGATATTATAATAACTTTTGGAATTAATCATACACATAATTAATTTTTAAAATAAATTTCTGTCAGTACTGATTAAAGATAACGCGTTTGAGTAATAATAGGTATCATTTAAAATATATTTTAAGAAGGAAAATAATGAGTTCCGGACATTTATTTCAAGATAAAAATAGAGCAACATATCATCACAAACCTTGAAAATAATAATAAAAAAACATCAATATTAATTTTTGATACACATTACGTGTAGGTAATTACTAATTGCACTTGTCAACGTTCGTCTGTTCGTTCCTGTACAGCGTACACATGCATATTTATGAGTATGTAAATTATTACAATTTCAAAATTCTCATAATTAGCCTAAAAATAAAACATCATGAGAAAAAATAGGAGAAATTCTAGATAATGTTCTTATTTATGAGTTTGGTCAACAATAATAGGTATGAAGGTTAATTCAAAATAATATTGATGCACACCGTAGAAAATGTAACAGTTTAAAATACAAACTTTAAAAGTCGGACGTTTCTAAGACATAGACAATTAATACATGTGTGGCGTCACCTTGATAAATCTGTATGCTGCTTTATTTTATAAATTATTTTAACATACACATTAAGTAGTACACACTACACACTTTCGAAGTAGTACCGCTAACCGCCATAATAATAAGTATCGCAGAGGACGTTGATTCGGTCATTTTTTTTTCCTTCTCGGGATCGCACGATAAATCTCATAAATCTCGATCGGTGCGGCAGACGGTGTACAGTGTGCGTATAATAGCTCTCGGTTGCGGATAATCCGCAAGAGCCAGCCGGTGAACAAGACCACCGTATATATTATTATTTATTAGAAGAAAAAAATTAAAAAATTGTTCAAAACACATAAAATACGAAGAACCGTCGAGCTTCTAACATTCATCGTCGTCGTCGTCGTTGTACGTGTATAATATATATTACTTAATAAATTATGACGTTTGGACGCGATTCACTGGTCCTCGTACAGACGTTAAATAAAAATCAACGGACGCTTCGTCGCGCGCGCGCGCGCGCACTCTCAAGGATACCGCACCGTACTCCTCGCGCCTTAACAGAATATATAAATATACGATATTATAATAATGCCCATAAAACTTCTTTACCGCGTCGTAGGTAGGCACTCGTCTATATATCATTAAATTTGGCAGTAGATAAGTATTTTAATTTTACGATTTTTGACTGAATTTCGGAACGATGATTCATTTGCATGAACTCGTGCGCGTGCGTACCTATACATTACATTATTAATATACGTGGTTCATCGTGGATGACCATATTATTATAGTAATAAGCTATATAGCTATAGTTATATCAACACACACACACACGCGTACACATTATTGCAGTAGGTATGTGTGTTTAATTAATGACCTATAGCTCTGTGGTCCGCTATAATGTTATATGTTTATGTAAAATAGAACTACTTTAAATTGTAAATTATGGTCTAAAACGTAAAATATAAGATAATATTGTGTTGTTTATCTTTGGTACGCGAATATATTGTACTCTTGGCGCATCCATCTGCAGCGGTCAAATTTCTCTTGAATAAAAAAATCTGATTTCGAACTCTTTTGATTTTTGTTTTAAAATTCATCCTACGTAGTTCCAATAAAATATAACTTACTGATACTTTTGGTTTTCAAACACCAATTCCTCGCAACGCTTTTATATCGTTTGTGTACAACGTAATGTACCAAACTGTCTAACAATATCATGACGTTTAGTCGTCGTTGTGTGTTGTCGTGAAAACTGAGA
Organism: Aphis craccivora; assembly: GCA_009835225.1. Taxonomy (NCBI): domain Eukaryota; kingdom Metazoa; phylum Arthropoda; class Insecta; order Hemiptera; family Aphididae; genus Aphis; species Aphis craccivora. The sequence goes on along the minus strand of VUJU01002110.1, from coordinate 16,199 downwards.
CGATGCCTTGAGACGCGTGTTAAACGGCGTTAATGGTACATCTTGTGTATGGTTGCACCATCGAAATCTGAAAATGATAATAATATTTTGTTAACGGATACGGTACGATGAACTTGACGTTTTTCGAAAATGACAGTATTTTCGTTTATACGCGCTAGACAGTGCGCAATCCACTTAGTGTCAGTGGCGGCAACAGTGGCGGTTTAACGAAGAAAGGAAAAGAGAAATTTGCTCGTCAAGTATGTGTCGTCGTCGTCGTCATCCGGTCGTGTAAAGGTTTGTATCTGTGTGAGCGCGTAAGTGCGTAGTGTGTCCGTCACTGAATGAACACGTTATAACTTATATTATTACACAAGACGTGGCACGGGACTTGACACCGCCGCCACCGCCTCCGCCGCCGTTGACAATGTGCGCGGTAGATGAAACGGATAGGCAAAACAATGAGACAGGTCACTTCAAACCGAGCGCGTTCGGACCGAAAGTATTCGCACACGCACACTACTTAATACACACGAGCGCGCGTGCGCACATTCCTCGGGACACTTTGTCTCCAAGAGTGCGGTCGCGACGTGAACGTAAAACGGAGAGACAAAGGTTGTGTGCTCGCGCATATAAAGTGTAAAAGAGATGGACGCTACGGAGAGGGACAGTGTGACTGCGACAGATTTGGCCTTAACGTCAAGACCCTCTCGATCGCCTCAACCGTGGTGAGTGACCTTTTAGCAGTGGCAGACACTCGAAAGGCTCGAGAGTAGGTACATCGTATTATATATGTATGCGCACGCCCCTTATACCTGCACTACGTATATCTATTTATTATGTGTGTGTGTGTGTGTGTGTATGTGTTTATATATTATATATATATATGATATGGGTATTTGCGTGTATAATATAATCCCAAGATGGGATGAGGTCACAAGAGTCGCCTCACCCTTCCATGCGACAGCGGCGGCGCTCGTACTACACAAATATTTGTACTAACTAGCTATATTATGTGTGTACGGTCACAGTACAATTATTCGTCTGCAAATAAATAGTTCAAGAGACAGAAAGAAAGAGAGATAGAAGAGAGGAAGAGAGAAGCGGAAACAGCACTGCGAAATCGGATTGAAGTAGATTTTTATTACCTAACAAAAACAATATATATACTCAAACGCTTGTACAGGTTATATACACCGTTAAAGACTATTTTTATTACCCACGTATATGGCTAGCGAAATTGCGTAGCCACCCATTTGTAGCGACGTTACGGCCGACGACAACGAACCGGACTTGCAGTTGATTTCCTGACGACGGTGTTTAAGTTGGACCGAAATCAGATCGCTTCCCGCTCCGTACACCCTAACAGACAGCTTTTGACCGGTAATGTAATGAGTTTTATATTGTACACAGTTTTACAATATACACCTACTTGTTTACATTTAAAAAGTATTTATTTGTTGTTTATATTCACTAAAATACTAAATTATTATGTGTTAGCCTAATACATAGCTAAATAGAATATATTAATAGGTTTATTTTTATTTTATCCATAAACGCATAACTTAAATAATTATAACGATTCATAAAGCGAGACTATTTCATACTATATTTAACAGGTAAGTTATTTTACCAAGAATTTATAAGAACGAAAACAAACTCCAATTTTACGTTTTCAGTATTAACAATAATTAATAATAAACAGAAATCAACTATGATAGTAAAATAATTTATAATATTCATAATTTATTTACATTACAGATATCTAGTGTTATATTCATAAGTAAAACAATAATTATATTCCTTACAAATCAATGTGTAATATAATATTATAATATAATGATACTTATTTTTAAAACAATTGTTTATCTTAAATGTATTTAATAATAGTAGTAACTAGTAATACGAAAAAAGTGATGAATGGTTCAAACTTTCAAGCATTGTTATTTAGCAATTCACTAGGTACATATTATATTATATCATATATAATAATTAATTTGTCATAGTTTGTTTTCGAACCTTAACACAACCTTATAGATGGTTTAGTGCTCGTAATCCATCAAAAAATATTTTTGAAGATTTGATTTGAATAATTATAACTCGTTCTCACTGCAATCGTATTACGGAATCTCTTTTTGTGAGATATAACATCAACAGTTCAGTATAAGTTATGCATACTTTTACACCACACCATTATAATATACCCCTTCAATAAATCGCACACTCACATAATTAACAAGTCTATACAATCATATGGGAATGGAATTTTTCGTTTAACATTAATTTAATGCTATTTTGTTTTTTAGATACCTATATATATATATAAGATTAACTATATACGTTAATCAGAATAGACAAAAATAATTTGACAAAATCAAATTACTCACGTCCCCGTAAAACGAAGCTAATGTGTTTTTTCAGTATCTGAAATGTTATTATAGCTTGAGCACGTATTCGTTGCTGAACTCAACCCTTCACCAAAACGTAAGGGTTGCGTCAGAAGGGTGTAAGTCCCTAACTGTGTAATATTAAGCTTATTGTAGTCACTGTTTTGATTTAATGGATTTTTACTAGGATATATTATACATTTTATTATGTTTATAAGTAATTACTAATTATTATGAACGGCCAATTTATTAAAGTTTAATCTCGTTATTTATGATTATTAATATTATTTATTATTTTGATCCTATAAAACACGTATGAATATAAACATGTTACAAATGAAAGACAAACAAATGTCTTTTGAACAAATATAATATAGTGTAATAATTAAGAAAGTTATTATCATAATAACTTAAATTTAACTATTAACTTATAAAGTTTTAACTATTGCAAATTAATTTTAAAAATATTGGTATGGATGATTGTGTATAGATGATCTGTTTTTATATTTTATTATATTTTTTTCTTATAAAGTGATTTAGCTATTAAATTATTTCCACAGTAAAAATCGAAAAAACTTAATATCATTATAAAATGTAGTCTGAAAATAACTCAAAGGAAAAATTATAAGTAGTAATATACTTATATAGGTACTTTCACGTTAGACTGGACAATTAATAATTACATACTTTTTTCAACTACTTCTAAGTGTTTAAAAAATGTTTTGCATATTGTAATAATGAAATAAACAAATATGATTATGTATTGATTTTCACAGTTGTTTATACTATGAAATGTTGTTAACAGTTATAACATTCTATATGAAAATATTAAACATTAAACATGCCTACCATTGAAATCTACAAAAATACACATCAGTCAGTTCGATATTCACCGTCAACACGAGAGAACTAATAGGTTTACAATTATTATTAACAACCATCTCCAAACAATGGGTAATGTACTATATTTTAAATTATTTATTAATTAATTTAAAATATAGTTTATATTAGTTATATTAAATTAGATACAAATTGTATATAAACAAATAGTGTCTGTGTCATTTTTATTAATAAAAAAATCTCATGCACAATTAAGTGTTCAAACATTTCAAACGAAATTTGTCCATAAGGAATAGAAATTCCTGGTTAACTAACATCGTAATAGAGTTCCTACAATTTCATTAAATATTTGGCAAAAACACCGAAACGTTGGATACTTATATGTGCAACGTTATCAATAATATAATGTTCTGTTTGATTTATATTTATCGGTTTTAAATATTTTTAAATAATTATTAATATATTTTATAAATATAAATACGATTTATTGGCCATTGAAAACAGTGAATTTTATTTATAAAAATGCTATTGCATATTATTTATTTTTACTCTTTTAAGTAATTAAATGTATTTAGTAATTCGTTCATTAATATTTTATAGCATGTAATTCTTAATTTAAAAATAAAAGTCAAAGAGTTAAGTTGTCCATGTTAAATATAAATTTAATACGTACGTATAAGTTATTTTTTATAAACGTAAAAAAAATAACTTCTTTATAAAATACATTGTTTATTCGAAAACGTTCAAATCTCAATCAAATTTGATGTTTTCGGCTCATACTCTATTGTTACTTAAATCTCATCTATATACTGGCTGAACAAGAAAACTCGTGCTCCCAATGATTCAAATATGCACCTCCGAAAAAATGAAGTTTTTTTTAATTATATTTTTAAGCTAAACACAAAAAGTTGTAATATACTAAATGTATATTAAATATTATAAGTAGATGTACCTATTATATTATATTCAACTATAATAATTAATAACATAATATGAAATAATCCTAAATTTATTTAATATTGTATAGAACATGTCACCTGATACTTACTGATTTGAGGTAAAATATAATTGACTAAATAACTTTAAACACAAGGTAAAAACGTTATCATTATGCATAATTTAAGATTTGTATGTTTTATATTCTATGTGTACCTATATTATTTTTAATGTGAAAATAATAATAAAATCCAGGACCTATGAATTCACATTAACCAATGTTTAACTTGTATAATATTTGTTACAAACGTACATGCACACAACTTTACAATAAATAAATAAATAAATGTAGATTATAACACTTTATATTTTTATAATATTGCTTCAAAAAATTGACCATTGCATCACACAGATGGTTAAATTAAGACCAGGTAACCATGGTAGTGGTATAATTTTAATTTTTAACACGATTCCGACTATTGCATATTATATAATATTATTCTCATAATAATTACATTATTGAAATAAGCCATCGTATACGAAATTGAAAAAAAATGTATAATACTTAATGAAATACGGAAACTGGTATCACGAATGTACATGATAAACTATATCATTTAGCCTGATATGGTGAATTCTACATAGTAGACGTACACTCTGACGGTCGCATTTGAAGCAGCACATCGTTTAAAATCAAAGTTTGGCGCCATAGACGTATTATAAAGATATGGGATACAAGCATAAAGATAGAATTCTGGAGACAACGTTGTTAGCAAAATATAGTAAACAACTTGATCCGTCTATATACGATGATAGTTAAAGAGAGATAAATTCAACAACAAAGATAATAATATTTTTAGAAAATATAGCGTAAGTTGCGAATTCCACATGTTGATACAATTTCTATAACGCATTTCTATTAAATATTTTATATTTTTATATATAAAATATATATATAATAGTATATAATTTAGTATATATATAATATACTAAATAGAATCGTATTAACTCTGTTTTAAGGAACTATCTAGGCATTGTATCTGGTGTGAAGGACGAGTTTCCTATTAGAAATTTGTGTTCAACATATATTATATTATACACTGTGTTAATTAATTAATCGAAAAGTTAGTACCCGGGTTCGGGATGTATTGCCATTTACCAGAATTTTATTATCGTGATATGCATGCCATATATATATATATATATTAAATTTAAAAAAAAACTTCACTAAAATATTCATATTACATCATAGCCAATTGACTCTCCAATTAAATTAGATAATCTATATGATATGAAGGTACTCTTAAAATATTTAATAGTTATGTTATAGGTTAATTTACAGGTTTTGTTTGGGAACCGTTTTATTTTTGATACGAGCTAATGTTCAAAGACGTGATGATTAATATTAATATTCGTGTGTTTTATACCGTGTATTTTTTTCTTCTCTAAAGTATACGACAAAACCCGTGACTGCGTCAGTACGTCCTATCAACGAGTCCGACAGTCATACATAAGAACTCGTGTGTTTGATTCGTATATTCTGCTTCACGCCACCGCACTGCACTGATGCACGCCGCGACTATTAATATATTATGCGATGCGGCTATTGCCGATTTATGATTCTCACTATAGTTTACGTCATAATGATTAAAATATCGTGTTTTGGCACACGATAACCGTCGACATCAATCTCAACACGGTAGAAGGTACCCACGTATGTGTATGAACAGCAAGCCTTAAAAACGATGAGAGTAAATCGAAGAAAAAACCCAAAATTTGAACAGTGTACACCTTACATAATCATGACGTAGGTATCACACACACACACTCGTATTGTATAGGTATAACATTATAAAAGTGTGCAGGCGGCGGTGAAAAGAATACGACGCCGGCCGCCCGAACAATAATCCGGTCGGTATTTTTAATACGTTTTTGTATACTGTACGATTTACACAGTACACACGCGTTATGTGTGTGTATAATAAACGTACGAAAAAAAAAACCGATCGTAAAACTTCCGTTTGTCACGTGAAAAGACGACCGGGCCTCGTCGCTCTCCGGTAAATTATTAGACTCCCGTGTCGGCCCGTGTGACAAAAAAAAATTTACATTAGAAAATCGTTAGGTTCGGTATTTCGTCCTTCTCTCTCTTTCTATCTTATACAGTCCTTCTCTCTCTCTCTCTCTCTCTCTCTCTCTCTCATACACACACACACACTCCCCCTAATTCTCTATCCCGCTCACTCTATGGTCTTTGATTTTTGACGTTATTATAATATGGTCACCGTCCGTTTAATGAACTTTTCAGTGTGTGAGTGTGTATAAAATAGACGGCCGGTCGAGCACAAATACATATACACAAACATATATATTATATACACATACCGTACGCGCAGTCTTTTTATCTGTCCGTAATTTATTGTGTATTTTATCTGTCTCCTTTTCTGTTTTTCTGTTTTTTTTTTATTTTATATTTATTTTTTGCCCCCCCGGCCGATGATTTAATGACGTGGCTGACAAGGTCCGTCTCCCGCAGCCATCACAAACACACGCACGCGCACTCACACGCACTCGTTTTACCTATATATAAATGCATACATACATATTATACATATATTCAGCTTTGACCGCGCACATATTATAGTATTGTAACTCTACATGTGCGCGCGTGTAATATCCGCGTCCATCACCGATAACTCATAATTTTTATTTCCTTTTTTTTTTTTCATTATTATTATTATTATTATTATCACCAGCCGGTCCGGAGTGGTCTATGTATGTATATACATGATATATAATATAATAATAATGTGATGTATCGTATACGACTCGAATACGTCTCGAATAAGGAAAATAAAACCGTTTGCGTTAATAATCGTAAAATATTATCATTACACACACACACACACACACACACTCACACGAGCGCGCATGTAGGTACCTGTATAATAATAACATATATACATATAATATACTAGCACCCATCAAAATAATATTATAATAAACGTTATCCTACACACAGATGGACACCATGGTCCGTATATCAATGACGACTCGTCGGACTCGTACTGCACATACGCGATTACGATTCCGCCGAACGACTCGATGCATATTATTATTACGTATAATACTATAATATTATTATAGTTATCCCACGGCGACGCTGTCCTTATTCCCATCCGAGTTCAAGATCCGTCGCCGGTTCTAGTCATCTTGTCCGATAGGTACTCCGAAACTATACGTCATCGTCCACCCGGAGCGCCCGCTATAATGTGTGATAGATATATTGTTAGTTTAGCGAGTGGGTGGATGGCGCGTGTATAATATAATATAGGATAATGCCTAATAATTCGACCTACTCACGACTGCGGAACAGACGACGACGATAAATTCACCATCAACACACGAATCTGGTCGATAGTTCTATAATAGTCGACGACAACAACGACTCCGTCGAACGTCCATTCCAATTACTGCAGTCCGTCCGGCCGCGAGTAGACTATTATATTATTATTATTCTACGTTATGATAACACGTCTATAGAGATTCGACACGTTATAGCAAACGAGGCAATTATCTCTCCTACGTCCAAAACCATGCGTATAAGAACGGTAAAAAAAAGATAATAATAATAATCATACAGATAAATTGTAGAAAGCCTGTTCGGTACAATCTAAAACAATTAAAACAAATACATAAATCAAAGAAATACTTAACTTTTTTTCCGTTCACACATAATTATATAAAAATAGTGAGAATCGGGAACACCAGCCTCACCCATCGTACAATGCGCGTGTTCAAATGTGAAGAACAACCCGGCTACTAGAGTCAATGTGACAAATCCCTCACGATCAGATTCACGGTACTACATTCTCAGAAATTCGTCACAATAGGAGAAACATTTTAAACAACCCTCCAAATGAAAGTAAAATCATTCGAGGAACAAAACACCCAAATAATTCAAGACTCTTTCAAAGTCATGCATGTATTGGTACCAAAATAAGATAATTATAAATGTTGTGTAAATAACTAAAAAAAAATTATAGGTACTTGTATCCTACTCGGTTAGGTCATCTATTTGTTTATTTGTATTTAAAATCACAATATGTATAATATTATGCGACATGATTAATCAAAAAAAAAAAATAATAATAATATTAATTAATTAATTAAACTTGTCTAGATATACATACGGTTATTCGTATAATGTATTTATAATAATATGTGTGTAACGTTAGGATTTCAACTCGACATATTATTTTTCAAATTATCTGAAAAAAGCTAAATATTTACAATGGATACCTATAAGTAACTGGACAAGTTAAAGATCATTACAAGAAATAACTTTTTAACTCAGCGTTGACTACAGTATACTTAGTTAATAATATGGTCTTGTCAACGGTCCGCCGTGTGACGACATAGCAATAATCGTTTTAACAATAAATTAACGTTTGCGCACGATGCGACTAGAATTATTATTATTATTATTATTATTATTATTGTGTAACACAATTGTTACAATATACGCGCGAATCGTCGTATATTTATGATAATATTTATTATTATTACACCGTCGTTATAATATCCGCCTCGACCGACGTAAACATAATATTATAATATAGGTACCGTAACCGCGTTCGGGTTCGTTTGACGTTCGTATAATCGTGCGCTTGCCGTCGTCATAATAACAACAATATTAATAACAATAATATCATAATCACCGTCGACACTGCGAGTTTTAACGCTAAACCGCGGTTTGAGTCGTTCGATCGAAATTCGAATTGTTGAATTATCAAAACAATGAATGCGACAAGCCTTTCGCCCGTGCACGTATCATCGTGTCCGCATACATCGTACCACGCAAGAGACTACGATAGCGACGGGTTTTGTCGTCCGACTTAATAATATAACAATATTATAACGTTTGTAATACACGAGCGTACCGTCGCGGGCAGACACGTCGTCGTTGTCTTCTTTTTAAAAATTATCGTTTTTAATTTGAAACTTCGTTGTATTATTATCATATACAAAACGAAATGGACATCGGTGCCGAAAAACCGATGGGCACGACGGCAATAAATATTATGGGGTATATTGTAAATGTATAAACGTTTTAATGGTACGATCATTCGAGTCGGGGAATGTGAACAGTTCGGAAAAAAAAAATCAAAACCGATCCACGCCGCTGCCGTCGCCGTGTGATGATATTATAATACAGTACGTATACTACAATATATTAATAATACAAAAGAGAAGTAAAAAATGTGTTTTCATTCCTCCGGTCGATTGACCTACATGTATAATGTCAAACGACAACAACAATATTATTCACTCCGAGTGTGTCACTCGTCGCCATTTGTCTCCGCCACGTCGACGACAACATCCAAGTTTTAATTATTTCACAGCGACCAAATTAAATAAAGTTATTTAATACAGTACAATATGACGTGATGCGCGAATCGTTACGAAAAACACGATCGCTCGAAATAGCTATAGTACCTATGTATATTATATTATTATTCGGACCGCTCTCATACGTTTTAAGAAAATATTATCTCATATAATATTTATTGGTTAACAGAAATGCATTGACAAGTGTTTCTAAAAAATAGAAAAATGAGTTGATGGACGATGAGTAGTTATGAGTCATTATTATAATCGCAGTAATGATATTTTTCACTTTTTTCAGCACTATGATGATATATCACCTGTTATTAATTGTTATGCGTGTACTGCGCCGTTATTGCGATTGTTGTTGATGAACTATACATTTTTATTTTTAACGGTTTCGCTACACGACACTCGACTACCGACGTTCTCAGATGAGTGTTTACATATGAAGCATATGGACTGAATAGTATCAGAGTGAAATATGTAATATTACTATACATTGTCGCTTTCGAGATCGACCCAATAACGAATTTGTTCAATCGTTTGAAAATTATATAATAATAAATAAAACGTAATTTTGAAAAATAATAATTACAACCGTCGATTGACCGAAAAATTAAAGATTTTTGAACATCGTGTAAACCAATAAACTATAACTTTTAAATTTTCGTGAAAATCATAACCATATAACACCGAACAAATATTTCTGTACAGGAGGATCGTTATATGCCGTGAGTTAGTGTTTCAATTAAAAACGAAACATTTCAATAAATATGCATTTTACAAAATTGAAATTTTTTTTCAAATATCAAAAAATTAACGCTATTATTGATGTTAAGATATATAAGACAGTCCACCACGGAAAAGCAGTGGTCAGTCAGAACATTAGTCGGTGAAGTATTAATCATATTCAGTAATTATTAAAAAATACAACCACTGTCTGTATAGTGCATTTTGTATAGCTTTAACAAATATTTAGTTATATAGCTTTGACCATAGACATTTTTTACCCATCGCCGAACGAGCTTTACTTTCCGCGCTCATATATATTACGCGAATATAAATTATATAACTTAGTTACGTATACGTATTTTATATTATATTTATATTATACGCCTATGTGCCTGTGTGAACACTTACGGACGTCAGATTTCAAGCACTTGAAATATTTCCGCTTCAGGTTGGTTGATCTTATTACTCATACGCGAACTACCTACGTATAATAAAGTGATTATTATGATATTATTTTATGATATCAAATTATTCGGCTGTGCTAGAAAATACGACAGATTATTCGCTCAAACCGAATATATACGCTCCAGGCGAGATCATCTAGTTAATACTTAATATTATAATTTATAAAAACTATATCACGTATATAAATAAATAAATATATATATATATATATATAATATGTATATTATATACGCGTTTGTCAGCAATAGCCTACGATTGTAATCTCCGAGCGCGAGTTTAAACTTCCTATATACGTTTTTCAGTTATAAAACACGAGAGACATTGAAATTTAGTACTCATTAATTTTTTTTTCCTATCGCATTTTTTCCTCCGTTTCGTTCGTATATATACCTACTACTGCAGTACATTTATATATTGTATATATTTTATGTGTCTAAACTTTTACTTTAATTAAGGACATGACTCGTAAAGCAGATGCAGAAGAGATGTTAATCAGTGGCCGTGTCAGACGCGAGCAAGTTTTAAATCACTCAACGTCCACTCATTAAACCAGTTCTTGATAAAAAAAAAAAAATAATAATAATAATAATAGTAAATAAATAAAGACTGGAAACGACGGCACGGTTGATGCAGCGGGTGAAATAAAACGAACGGCTTGCTGGTAGGGAGGGGAAATGCGTATAATTCGGCAAGACTTTGGTAGAAACCGAAAAAGACAGACGTAGAATGAAGGTGAGAGGGAGTGAGAGAGAGAGACGAAAAATGTGTGCGTGTATATTATATATATATATATATTATTTGGAAAACAAAACACTTAATTTAATAAACGAAAACGCATTACTGCCCGTAAAACCCGTCATTACACAGTAAATTATGTTTTAATCTTGTAAGTGACGTACACACAACGCAAAACGTTTATACGCGCGCGCGCTCGCGCACTCGCGTATTCTGTATATACATACAGCGCGTATACGAAGTGCACGCAGCGGCTATAATGAATAAGTTTGCGCTTTGTATTCCGGAAATTGTGTGTGTTTGCCGTCCGGAAAACGGAATGAGTTTGTTTTTCGCCGCGCACACTTAATTTTATTTTATTTTTACTATTATTTGTCCCCGTCCCCCTGCCAGCCCTCGTTGCATTTATCCCCACCTCTCACTCGAGCCTCGACTGTTGGTTTTTTTCTTTCCCCCCCCCCACCGTTATAGGTCTCGTAAGAATTAGGCGCGCATCAGCCGGCAGCAGTTTTTGACAGGTCGCAAAAACAACGTCAACAACGTCGTCGTCGTCGTCTTCGTCTCCTCGACCGCTCCTTTCGGCGTAACAAACATATTATATTCTTCATCCCTTTCGTAGTCCTCGCACACTTTATATAACCGTCCGCTCCTCAACCTTGTCCCCTCCATCCCAAGAACAGAAAAAGGAATTAAACGTTTTTCCTTTGACGTGAACACAATCCATTTGTGCTCTTTTGTGTGAATAATGCGCGCCGCCTACCCTTATATGATATTATGTACTATGACTTATCCGGCGAAACCGTGACAAAAAAGACGCGACTTTTTAGTTTTCGATTCTCAGTACATTTTTCTCTGTTCTCGATCACCCAACGTGTTCTTACTCGGAAACCCTGGAAAAATGAGTACGATAGTCTTCGAAGTAAATTAAAGTAATGTTTCCAGTTTTATGATAATTAGAGTAAAGTCTATAACTACGCATATTTTTTAGATGTACAACTTGCAGGTTACGACCAATTAGCCTATGGTTTAAGTATCCGTCAAGATATATCAGCTGATTTGGTCTTATACACTATGAAACTTTATCGACATGTACGAGTAAAACAGAAAATTTTAACTGGAAATGTTGCATGATATATTATAATAACGTGAATTATGTATATTTTAAACAAATATGATAAAAAAAAAAAATCGTTGAAATAAAAATACAGGTGTTATTATTATTGTATTACAAATATTTATTTACACTACTTAATATTTAAAAAAAAAAAAATAATCATCATTACAATATTATAAAATTCATTACATATACGTATAAATGTACTTATAATGGTGCTTTAAAACATATATGTACTACCTATGTAGGTATATATAGGTATCATAATAATGGTGTACCATTGTATCAGTTTAAGCAACATAAATAATTAGTAATCATTATACAATCATTGATTACATAAACGAACTACATCTATTTAATAAAAATTATAATTATTGTAACAAGATTAAAAAAAAAAAAATCTTTTCAACTTGTATGCTACTCTAAAAGCTAATATAGTGCATGATTACATTACAATATAGATGACTATAACATTTATTACAGTGCATGTATTTAATGCAAAGCTGGACGCGTGTTACGAAAACAAAAAAAATTATACTGTAGGTAGTATTTAAAATAATATGAAACAGAAATGGTGCAATTTATTATTGGTTAAATATGATTTCAGAAGCTGAGACATTTTTTAAATATTATAATCTCCTTTACCAAAACTACCGCAATATTATATAATGATTAGTTTTCGGGAAAATCAGCGTGACGAATCGGATAATCGTAATCGTAATAATAATAATCGTACAATATATAGTTATACATATAGTGATTTATGTTTTTCGCGTTTCCGTCATGTGTTTGTTATTATCGTCGTACACGGGTGCGTTTAATTTGCCAATGCGCGCGCGGACACGTCATGACGCGCCGAACGAAATAATAATATTATTACTATATTATTTCCGGTAAATCATTCGCCGAATAGCTTCTGAACATTATCCTATAACTTTGCGTTTAATATTCAAATTTTATAACGTTCGTTACTGACAAAGTTTCGACCCCATATCGGTCCCACTTATTCACACGCGTACATAATTCATAATACCTACTGCTATAACAATTTAATAATATATATAATATATCGTGCATACGGCAGGCGTGTAAAATTTGAAGAACCGCGACTGGGTCGAATGTATCGACAATATGTTGGATATTTTTAAAAGAATCAATTTTACAAAATAAAATTATACAACTACATGCGTAGAACCAATAAAAAAAATTGTTTTATACTTATTTCAGGTTTTGAATGGTGTATTGATATAGTATAACGTGTACGTCATACAATGTGTTATGTGTAATTATCATCCGTTTATACTGTAATGGAAACAAAATTTGGACCTATTAATTTCAACAACAGATGATATTTTTGACGATTTCCAGTGAATTGATAAAACATCACAATATGATATTTAAATGCAATAAAATCAAATTCAACTGAAAAATTAATGAATTCAAACGAATAAAAACTTGTGTTTGACATTTTATGTGCCATGTCGGGATCTACTGCAGGTTTACAACGAAAATTTAGGGATGGGCATAAATAGAGCGTATGTAGAAGACATGTAAAATGTTTAAATGTGATTTCAGTTAAACATTGTTCGAAATGTTCCAAATACACGTCATAGCATATTGTGATGTCAGCGTACAGATATATTCAATAATATCGTCGATATCGGAAAAATTGGACGATTATCAATGATAGTTTTGAAAAATATAAATGTATATCAATTGTGGATATTCATGAAAAAACGTGTAATTATTATAATACATTTAAAATATACAGTAACTTCGAAGGCTTAACGACAATGAAATACCATCTTTGCTGAAAGTATTATACCGAGAAGTGTAGCTGATGATCATAATAATATCATTATGTACTGTGAAGCATAATACATATTTATATATAATCTGGTACGTAGTGTAGGTACTGTAGTTTTTAATTCATTTCATATTACAGAATGAATACTTTTTTTACTAATATCAATGTTTAATTATAAATTTGAATGGACACCGCCAAAATAAACAACACACAAAAAATATCCCAAAAACTCCTATTCTACCACACTCATAACTGATAATGATTCATTATTTGCCCTAAACGTCTTCATTCATATCTCCATATATTATCTACAGTAAATGAAATGGTGAAAAAATACCACTTAAAATCGGTCGCCGAAACTATCAAACTTATCATAATTCAATATCAGTTATTAACCCCATTAACTAAATCTACTATTTATCTTCATCCCTGTAAATCCACAATATTATAAATTGTTAATTATGTAATTTTAATTAAAATAAATCCAAATAACCTTTAATAAACTCACCTATCAGTGGATGGTTTTTTTCCATGTCTACAAGTCGCTGTGTATAAATTGCTATTCCCTATTGTACCTTATTGTAGTATTATACGCAGGATTTGTTATGTGTATAATTATCTAAGTGAAAAATAAAAAAATATATACATATTATGCATGTATTTATATTTACTGTCTATGCGTGAGATATTTTTGCTGTGTGTATAATATTTAAATTTGTTCATTATTTTTTTTTTAAATAGTATTCACAATGAAAAATATACAAATTCAAATTACAACTATATTATATTTCCTATGTTTATTATTCTTAAAAATTCAACGTACCTCTTCCGTAAGAACGGTAATCTAATTGTGATAACTTATACTTTTTAACTTAAATGTTCATCCGATGCTTAATTCTACTTGTTAGCGATAATGTTAACATGAAAGTGGTGTTTTCCATAGGAATAAAAATAAAAGCCAAATTGAATTTAAATTTATCATGAATTCATTCAATATTTTTATAATACACTAGGTATGTTTAATATATATTTAGTATTTATTTTATATTATATTCATTATATTATATATTCCCAGAAACTTTTTATCTTATATAAACATTTTAAACTCAAGTAAAGTGGAGTAAATTTGTTATGTAGGTAGTATGAACACTTGACATTTCAATTGCATGATTTTCTATACGTACATTACATACAATTTTTAATATCATGCCTTAAAGATTAAAAAAAATATAGGCACTGTACATACATATTTATATTAATTTATATTCCTAAATTTGAAATCGCAACCATAGTGTATTTTACTTAAATACTGAAGAATAGAATAAATGAAGACTTTTGTGCGTTGATATGCGAGCGTTTATTTATAATAAATTTGACTAACTGCAATATGTTTTCATTGTTTTATGTTTATATTACATTTTAAAGAAAAAAGTTACGTCAAAATTGGTATACTTGTCGTATTTTGTTCTCATATAAATTACACATGGTCAATATATGCAAATTGTAAATATATTTATGTACAGTATCTATATGTATTAAATAAATTAAAAAAAATAATATTAAAATGTTATTTTATTCCATCTACCAGTTTGTGCTAGACATTTGATAAAGGGATTGATTCTGATCCAGCAAAAAACTTCACTTGTACATCGTATACTTCTAAATGGATAATTAAAAATAACTACTGTAATATAGTTAATAGTAATATTCAAGGCTGGGCATTAACGAGTTAATAAGTTAAAAGTTAAGTTAAGAGTTAAGTTAATTTTAACTTATTAACTTAACTTACTGGTTCGCTGTTTTAATTAACTTA
>VUJU01002109.1:30574-42507 GCA_009835225.1 Aphis craccivora | reverse complement strand
TATCAGTAATATCGAATAAGTAACATAAGAAAAAATTGAAAAAAAAATGCAAAAATTCTATATTCCGTATAACTCAAGACGCCACCGGGGCTGGATGAGTTTTTGCCACAGATATCTATATTATAGTGGTTCTTGCTATCATTTGCCTGATCTATCATGGGAACCTAACGACTAGGTACAGTTTCACGAGAACGGCGCGGAGTGGGGAACGCGATCGCTGCATCGTGCCAATAAAATCATATATAAAATTCACAATAATCATGTACAAGTAAAAACATAAAAACATATATAATTTAAATAATTGTTAACGAATATAAAGTAAAAGGTAAAATTCACGTGTCGAAAATGGTCACATCGGTCGGGTGGACTGACCAGTAAAGTGGTGACAATCGGTGTCGCCACAGTTTCCATCGTAACCTATGGATAAATTTGAGTAAAAAATACACATGACTCCATCCATAGTATACTATGATCTAAGGAAGCGGCTAATGGCTATTAAAGGCTATCACAATTCACAATATTGACAATCGCGAAAATAATGAGCACGATTACTACAGGCTGCGACGAGCTTATTATTATTTATTATATCCCGCCATCCCAGTTAGGTACAGATGCCGTGCAACGTTTTTTTTGACTATTGTCTATTATACAATAACTGTCTCCATATGACCATATCAATTATATAATATGTACACACATATAGTATATAGACATTTAAAACTATTCATCAAAAGGCACCAAAAACCGTCAACCAATGGGTAGATATCTAATAGGTACTGTCTATTTTCAGTCTATTATAAAATGCCTAAATCATCTAAAAATCATCAACTAATAGATGTCCAAAATTGTATAACTACAGTCTATAACATCAATCATTTGAATCGGACTTGGCGACAAAACAATGATATCATGCATAAATTAATTTTATATAATTTCTATTGTTTTTTTTTCTTTATAATTGTAATTATTGAAAAAGACAATTTTACATTGTTACATCCTATTTATAATTGTAATGATTGAAAAAGAAGACGAAATTACCGGGGATTGTTATCTAAATCAATTACCTACTCAACTATATTATAAATTACTTAAAATTAGTATATATTATCATTACTTACCTTTCCAATCCTTGTAGCGACTTCCCTGTTGAAATTGTACTTAACGTCTGAAGTCCTAAGTGTAGAGGATGAGGAGACCAGTTTTTATTTTAAAATAAAAGACGTTTTTCTCTGGTTCACTATTATTCACTATAATTAATTGTTTAAAAACATATTATATAAATATACATGTCTTAAATTATTGTTACAAACGTTTACAATTAACTTTTACGATTACCTTTTTATGCATAGATGAGTCTCTTACACTCGCCACTCTGTACCAAAAAAAAAAAAAAAAACAATAACAATACCTACATAGGTACCTAATATGTGCTCCTGAAGTCCTGATAGAAAACTGAGCTCCTTATATCTAATGTTTGTATGTATGTGTGCGTGAATACGTGTGTACATAAGCACGTGTGTGTGTAATATTTTATCGTTGTATTTTGTCTTATTCAATAGGTACCTACCTATTTATAATTAATTCTTATGCTTAATGACTATCAACGATTATAATTATTTCAATATACATTTTAACTTAAAGAAAAAGATATGATGGCCTAAACTCACATAATTATGATGTCATATAATAATAATAATAATAAAAATAATTTATTTCATATTAGATAATATTATAGGAAATTTCGGTTACGTAAATAGCAATGTCAATAAGTTATAACAAATAGAATACTAGAAGTATAAGAAGTTAGTAATCTGAAAAAAAAAACATATATTTCTTATAACATAAAATATTAAAATTGGTATACTTCTATATTGTATAGCAGGACCCAAAAATATATACATTTAATAGCAATATATGCGGTGGAATTGAACAGGAAATAAGCTATACAAGTGATATGTGTGACAAATCATTCAATCAGAATAGTATTTTAACAGCACACCGTCGAACACACACAGGAGAGAAGCCATATCAGTGTAACGTTTGTAGCAAATCGTTTGCTCACAGCAATGTACTGGTGGTTCATCAGCGAATGCACACAGGAGAAAGACCATACTCATGTGACGTTTATGACAAATCATTCGCCAGTAATAATCTAACAGCACACCTCCGAACGCACACAGGAGAAAGACCATACTCGTGTGACGTTTGTAGCAAACGTTTGCACTAAGTGATAGTCTGATAATTCATCAGCGAATTCACACGAGAGAGAAGCCATACACGTGTGAAGTTTGTAGCAAATCGTTTGCTCACAGAAATGCACTGGTGGTTCATCAGCAAACGCACACGGGAGAAAGACTCATGACGTGACGTTTGTGGTAAATCATTCACTAAAATAAGTCATATAACAGCACGAGACAGCATGAGAAGTGCGCAATCAGAGGCGTTCACCAACAATGAAAAACTTATCGGAACCTATTGTATGTACAAAACAAATGAGATAAGTGGTATCAGTAAAACCGGTGAGTTGAGTCGTTCACACAAAGCTCCTATCTGATTTTTGAGTTTGTGATGTATATTTTTTCAAATTGTACTAATTTATTGATAATAAATGTTGACTGTTATTTCAACGTCCAAAACTAAAACACTCCATAGATTTTAATTATCTGTTAAAGTTACTAAAAGTATTTTTTGTGTGTATATTTAAAAAAAAAGTAAAAAAGGTTTGATATTTTATTAAAAACGTGTTCAATGAAGCAGTAAGTCTTTATAATAATTTGTCACATGTTGTAAATAAGGTAGAGGAATGTTTGGACTTAGCCTTTATCATTTAAAGCCATCCCTAAAATTATACGGGATGACTTAAAAATACACGTGCTCTTTTGAAATTTTACATTCAGAAGAATATAATACCAAGTTTTTATTCTACTTTACTATTTTAAGCATAAAATGTATACTATACATTGGTATAGGTGTATTATCCTATTTACTATAGCCTATTTGCCTAAGGTACATAAAATATAAATTAAAATATAGTTGAATAGTGCCCATACACACTTAAGTTCATACAAACGAATTAAACCCCCAAAGTTTTATTTAAATCAAGCTCTAACCAAATATCCTATACAAATTAAAATATATGATTAATGTATACATAATTTAAAGGCACTTTGAGTTCTCTGTCGGATGCTATCACAGTAGATGTATCTTATGTTAGAGTTAGACAGTAACATTAATCTATACAACATCAACAATCAATTAGTATGAATAATTTTTAGCTAATCTAAATCAAAATAGTCATAATGTTGTTTATAATAATGAGAAAGTACATTTTATTAACTTTTAATAATTATGTGTTAAACAATTTTATTCGATAAAAAATTAAAACACAAAGTAATAATTATATTTTAATTGACATTAGTACAATAGTATGTACCTATATATTATTCAGAATATTAGACAAGATTGACAGGAGTGTAAAAAAATGTATTTCCACTTTATTATGTTATTTTATTGTGTATATTATAATAGGATATAAGTTATTCTGATCTTAATTTCAAAATACGTTAGTGTAGTAGGTATGTACGCAAGTGTATAGTACCAACGATGTACCTACCAATATTGTTATATGTATATACATTTGCGTAATACATACCAATATACATATATATTTTTTAATTTGTAATTCTGAAAATAAGTAGGTAAGTACATACATGTATACTTAGGTATCTATAGTAATACAATTATAATATAATTTTCTTATTTGTTATATTTTGTTAAAAATTTTATATTGATGCAAACAATAAGAAATTACTTTTTAACTGTGAAATGAAACCTGTTTATAGCAGTCTGTATATTATAATATGTGTATATAATTAAAATACATGTTACGTGCATAAAATTATACCATGGGTAGGGTGTATGTATATATATTGTAGTTTATAGTACAATGCATGCTAATATATGAAGAGACTTTTAAGTTTTAACCCTTATCAGTTATATGCAAATGCAACAATTAGATAACTAACTATACGGCAGGCAAAATAATAATGACGTTATTAAAAGGGGATTATAAAAACAAATTTTATAAATATTAAGTTAATATTGTGTAGTATAACTTAATTCAACATTTTAATGCATGATAAAATTTGAACAATGGCTAAAAGCTTATGAAACATTTTATATTGGTATTTCCCATTATTTTCGAGAATCAAAATGTTAAATAGTTATGAATAATATTAGATAAAAAATAAACATAATATTAAACATAATATATTATACCTATATATATTATAGCTACACCGAACTTAAAATTTAAATAATGTATGAAAAATTTGGACACCACTATTGTTACTTTTTAATTGACTATTATTTGAAGTAAATTACAAGTCTAAAATTATTAATATACGAAAAAACAGTTAAATGTCTCATTATGTTGATGTATTATTATATTTTAATGAAAGTCCAAATATGACCGTAATTGTTGCTAAGAGTGCATCATCTGGTATTTGTACGTCCATAACCGAGATGTAGACTTTAAGCTCGGTGCAAGCCTAGATGCCTACAAAACGAACCCATGTAACGTCGGATTGAATAGAAAAAAACTACCTGTCTACCTACCTAGTATATTGAATAAATGTTAAGACCTTGCAATGCCATTCCAGTCTTATTTGTTGTTTTTGTTTAGGTTAAAACCTAAAACGCTAAATCAAAAACGATGATAATGGAGTTTTGCACACACCTAGACACCTCTAATAATAATCACTTACAAATGATACAAATAAAATCGTATAATTGTTTATGATACAGAACGATACACTAACACCGATTGTAATCGCCATATAGCTATGAAATAGAAGGGGGATGTTCCAGACGTGGATAGGGTAAAAAATTTTTGGCAAGGACGGTATTGATTGCAATTAGTCGAAGGACGTCTGAACTGTTCCTGTGGCGTCAGGTGATTAAGCCTAATGCACAATGAAGCAATGATGGTTTTGAGCATGAGTGCCATTATTGATTTTTCCCCCATAATTAAGGAATTCACTGTCGTAAGACAGGTCTGCCGTACGGCTGGTTTGACGTCGAGCGTCCTCGCATCGATCAGATGTTCATTCAGTTGTATATATACATAGCAATTCGGTATCTATGTTGACTAGGTAGAGCGTAGGCCGTTTTCCAGCTCGAAAATTAACTGCGCTCTGACGATTGAGTACGGCCAAATCACGATGTATTACACTTTGCGCATAGAGTGCACTGCAGTTATTATCGAATATTCTATGGCTCACTTAAACTCACGAGTCACGACCAAGTTAATGTACCCAGCAACACTTCAAGACGTATATTGTACGAAAAGGTGTTCGCGAAAACGATTTTCGGATCCGAGCACACTGTACAGTATTTCCTAACTTTGCATCTAATCTGCAAAGGATTATAATATTGTAAGATACATTGTAATATGAAAACAGTGATAAAAATGAAAACATTATTTTTCATTAGTCATTGTCAGCGGATATGTGACTTGTAACGTCTTTCACTGCGACAGCTAACCGAAAAGAGGAGATAAAATAACTACAATCACATTTCTTTATCAATAAAAGCTTATAATTTGTATAAACATGAACCGTTCCAGTGTAAAATAGATGAACAAAAAATGAAAAATAACCTAATGTATATTATGATTGTTAATTTTATTAATATACAGTTGCAGTATATTAATAAAATATTAAAAACTATATTCTAATTAAATAATCATTGTTATTAATAAGTAGTATATTTTAGTCGATTCCGTCAAGTTGAACTCGTTTACCTCTTCATCACTTATTTAATCGATCTTGGTAGAAAAACTTACAATACTCCACCATCATCTTGATCCTCAATCGTGCAATGGACGGATCTTCCGTACTGTGTGTCTCGATTCTCCATTTTCATTATCGAACATTAGCCAACGACCGATGAAAATTTTGTATTGGATTGAGCAATTAAATTAATTCGTCATCAAAGCTTCCATGTTATTCTGTAAATTGATTATACGAGTATATTTAAAACATATGACGTACGGTAACGGTTTCAAGTTTTACATATTAATATACACACATCGCATGTTTAAAATGAGTCACAGAACCGACTAAAATATACTACCTATTTATATGTATTACAGATACTTACCTCCTAAGTAATTATATTTAATGTAACTTGAAAGTATCTCTTTATTACAAAGTTAATATCTACAAACGAAATTGCAATTAAACAGTAAGTATACACAAGTAATGCAAGTGGCAAGTTCCACCACATTTAAATATTATTTTTATGTTTACATTGAAACAATAATTGTAATAAATAAAGCAAGGATTTTAAAACAATAATAAAAAACTAAAGAAAAACATTGAAAAAAAGCAATAAAGCTGTCTAAATCTTCCCAAAAAGCATCTAAAATAGGTTTAAAAAAATATATTTATCACAAAAATATATTAAAATTATGTACTATCTATAGGTCAATAAATGATTAAAAAAAAAAAAGTTATTATAATAAATTTACTTACAAGCCTACTTCTAAACGATTTCTACTGTACTTATAAGAATATTTTAAATTAATAAATTAATATTTTGATAATAAAAAAACGACAACGATAATGAAATGTTAAAAATATTTCTAAACGTATTTTTATAGTAGTATTAGTTATTGATAAATAATATTCTATTTGTCGTTGATTATAGGCCTATTGTAGTATACTGCCCCTATAAAATATTATCATACGCGGACGTGGATGTCACCGGGTCTTTTCCTGACTCACCATGTTTAATTTTGAGAAAACAACACATACAGCAAGACCAACCGACAAGTATACCAGTCATGATAACACAAGGAAACAAAATACAGTGGATAACTAGATCAAGCCAATAAACGACTATTATTTTATTTTATTTTTTGATATAAAACCAGTTAGACAAGCCCTGTTATTGCTTAATATTTGTTTTATACTCGTACATAATAATATGTCCCTATAAAAATTCGGTATAAATAAAAAACATTATTTTTTATTTTAAGTATATTGAAAATAATCAATTTTAATTTTGAATCGTTCATAAATCGTTGAATTTTTATTTGATAACTTTGAAACTATTACGATTAGAAACAGAATTGAATTTTAAGTACATCTAAATAATATTACTTCAGCGGCGTGGAAGCAATAAAAAAAAAAGTTCCCATGGCCCAATCGGTTACAAACATGGAAAAAAACCGATAATATTACTTAATGCATAATAAGTTTATATGAGATTTTTAAAAACTGAAAAACTATTTTTAAACAAAATAATGTTTGTAAATTATGTAAAAACATAAAGTCAAATAAGTCAATATAGTTTCTTTTATAAATCACTCAATTTTCATCTCAAATATTTGAAACTTTAACCATTAGAACTAGAATTTAATGGTTAGTAATGTTTTATTACATAATTTATATTATATAATATGTCCAATAAAAAGTATGTAAAACTAAAAACCTTATTCCATATCATAATTATTGAGGGTAATACACAATATCAATTTGGAATTGTCTATAACTTATTCAATTTTCAACTGACATCATAGATTCTGAACGAAGTGATGATAATGTATTGATTTTACAATGATGTGTTTTTATTTATTTTTTTGTATCTGTGTACAGCATAACTAGTCGAAATAATGCTTCAATTTCAAATTTTGGGGGTGGTTTCCGATAGAAAAGTGAATATCCTTGGTGCATTATAGAGGCCAAAAGTAAACATTTTAAAACAGTTTTTTAAAAAAAAAAACCAAGAAAAACAGAAAAAAAAGTAGGTAAGTGGGTACCGCTCTGCTGTACATTAGGTGCCGTGTGGATCACAATTTTATATTATCAGAGAGTTAAATTTGAATCTAATGATAGGTATCATTGTTTACGAAAAACGATTCTGAACGGAGATGATTTTTCAGTGAATTGTTATTTTTTCCTTGAGGGGGGGCTGGGGAAATGTCAAAAACGAAAAATCTGATTTTCCGAGTATAAAGGGTCTCGCACAAATTCTGGAAATAGTTGCACAAATTCACACTAATGACGCACTAATGTTTGGTAAAAAAAAAATTTGAAAATTGTTATTTTTTCCTTGAGGGGGGGCTGGGGAACATTTCTCTTCTTCCCCTTCTTTATTTTTTAATTTACGGTTAAACCGATGTCGCACAAATTCACACTAATGGCACACTAATGTTTGGAAAAAAAAAATTTGAAAATTTAAAAAAAGGGGGGCTGGTGAAATGTACGTTATAATTTACAGTGGTTAGTGAAAAAGGTGGTTTATGTCTTAATTGCCCGAATACGACAAAATTTAAGTTCTTTTATAACTAATGTAAGCTAAACTTATGAAAAATCTTGTATTAAATTTTCAAGTCTTAGCTACTTATACAAAAATTTTTATGAATTATAACTACAAAATAATTTGCAAGTATTCACGATTTTGACGAATTTTCGTCAATATTTGAACTCCAAATGCTAATAAAAAAAATAAAATTGTGCCCATGTATTCTTATAATTTTTTAATCACTATAGGAAGAACTTATGAGGAACTTTGTATTAAATTTTAAAGTATTTTTATTGGGCCAAAAGAATTTAATCGACACTTCAAAAAAAAATTTTCAGAAAAATTGAAAATTTCAGTTGTCTATAAATAGCTCAAAAAAAGTTAAAATATTTTGAAAATTAAATCATGTAAAGAAAATTCCAATCATAATAATCGGTAAATTTTTCAAGTTTTTACGACTTATACTTTTTGAATAATAATAAATATTTGAAATCGTTAGAGGATAAATCGTTATCGTTACGCTATTTCGTAAAAATTTAAAATTCAAACGCACTTAAAATTTTTTCTATAATGATGCTTCGAGTTTTCTCTATAGATACTTGAAGAATAATTAATGGAAAAATTAGTGTTGTATTTTTAATTCTTAGTTGTAAACACAAAATAATTTATGATTTTTCAACTTCAAAATTACTTGCAAATTTTCGCGTTTTTGACAGATTTCGTGAAAATTTGAACTATAAACGCTTATAAAAAAATAATTGTGGCTAACGATTTTTAATTTTTTTTAGCTATAATAAGAACAACTTATAAGAAATCTTGTATTCAATTTTCAAAATTTTTGGCCATTCAAAATTTTTTTATCGACAGTTCAAAAAAAAATTCTCATAAAAATCGAAAATTTCTATGGTCTATAAATAACTCAAAAAAAGTCAAATTTAACTATATATAGATTACACTGACATAAACCTTTGATGAAAATTTAAATATTTACAGTGATTAGTTTTTGATTTACAACCATATAAAAAAATCAATTTGGTCGAAAACTGATTTTGCGTAAAAATTCCCGTTTTTCTGTTACTTTTTTAGGGTTTTTCCTGACGCTTTTGAAAACTATTGGAAATTTTTTACTTTTGACCCCCCAAAGTACCAACTACATTCACTTTCCTATAAGAAACAGGGCCCACTTTTTAAAATCGAAGCTCTTTGACTGCTCCAAAACGTGGTGACAGACACAAAAAAAAACACACATCATTGTAAAATCACAATGACGGAAAAACGGAAATTTTTACGCAAAACCAGTTTTCGACCAAATCGATTTTTTTATATGGTTGTGATTCAAAAACTAATCACTGTAAATACTTGAAATTTTCACCAAATGTTTATTTCAGTGTTATCTATATACAGTTAATTTTTTATAAAAATGTTGACTTTTTTGAGTTATTTATAGACCATAGATATTTTCGATTTTTATGAGAATTTTTTTTTGGAGTGTCGATAAAAAAATTTTGGATGACCAAAAACACTTGAAAATTTAATACAAGGTTCCTTACAATTTTTTTTTTATAAGCGTTTATAGTTCAAAACTTTACGAAATCTGTCGAAAACGCGAAAATTTGCAAGTAATTTTGAAGTTGAAAAATCATAAAATTTTTTGTGTTAATAACTAAAGATTAAAAATACAACTCTTATTTTTCCATAAGTTTTCCTTCAAGTAGCTATAGAGATAACTCGAAGTATCATAATAGGAAAAATTTTAAGTGCGTTTGAATTTTAAATGTTTACGAAATCGCGTAAAGATAGCGATTTATCCTCAAACGATTATAAATATTTGTTACTATTCAAAAAGTATAAGATACTTGAACATTTTACCAGTTATTAAGATTGGCGTTTTCTTTACGTGATTTAATTTTAAAAATACCTATTTCGACTATTTTTGAGCTATTTATAGACAACTGAAATTTTCAATTTTTCTGAAAATTTTGTTTTGAAGTGACGATAAAATTTTTTTTGCTCTGTAAAAATATTTGAAAATTAAATTCAAAGTTCCGCATATGTTATTCCTATAGTGATTAAAAAATTATAAGAATACATAGGCACAATTTTTTTTTATTAGCATTTGAAGTTCAAATATTGACAAAAATTCGTCAAATTCATGAATATTTGCAAATTATTTTGTAAGTATAATTCATAAAAATGTTTGTATAAGTATAACTAAGAGTTGAAAATTTAATACAAGATTTTTCATAAGTTTAGCTTACAATAATTATAAAAGAACTTAAATTTTGGTGTGTTCAGGCCATTAAAACATAAACCACCTTTTTCACCAACCACTGGTAATTATATCCTAGGCTGACAAATCATCTCCGTTCAGAATTGTTTTTCGTATACAATGATACCTATCATTGGATTCAAATTTAACCGTCCTATAATATATGATAGTGATCCACATGGCACCTAATGTACCTACAGCAGAGCGGTACCCACTTGCCATCTTTTTCATAAACCAAATTAACCTTAAGTACTAAAAACGACTTTTAATCATTCTATTTAAGATTTAAAAAAAAATAAAAAAACCTTTATTTCATATCAAAATAATACTGAAAATGCACTACATTAGATCAATTTGTTAATAACTACAGTACGAATCTTAAAACAATAAAAAAACTAAAGAAAAGCACTAAGAAAACGACAATTAAGCTATTTAAATCTTCCAAAAAAGCTTTTAAAAAAGCATCAAAAATAGGTTTTAAAAAAATATTTATCACAAAAAAAGTATTAAAATTATTTATTAGTTAATTAATTTTTTTTTAAAACATATTATATAATAATTAATAAATTTACTTACAAGTTTGCTTCTAAACAATTTCCACTGTACCTATATGAATTAATACATTTAATATTTTAATAATAAGAAAACGACAACTGCAAAAAGAAACATAGATTGATTATTGATTATTTATTAGGTAATATTAGAGATCAATTAATTCTTTTGATGCTAAATTCAATATTTTAATATAGTGTATGGAAAACGAAAACTTTAATACTTACAAATGTAGATAAACATAAAAATACAAATTATAAATTTAAAAAATATAAAATTAAAATTAACATTTCAAATAGGTATATTTAGAATACATTTTGAAAAATTGTACCAAAACTGCACCAAAAAGCACACATTTTAAAATAACGCAAAAAAGCAAAATAAAATGTCGTATATAGTATGAATCGAATTTGCAGCTAATATATTATAACTTCGTTTTAGAGCAATAAAAAAAAGGCAAATGCTTTCAAAACCCATACTCTATAGTATGTAATAACTAGGTTATAAATAATATAATACTTCTTTGGTCTGCTACATGGGTAGGTATCGAAGTAATATCCTCGTTTCATCGTTTGTCTCATATATTGCTATTTGCTACCAGGTCATTGGTTAAGTAAAATATATTATTGTATTTTCTATTGATAGCTACCCGCCACCCGATTAACCTAATATAGTGTCTTGTTTAATAATACTGTCATCAAAATCTTCTCGTCTCTGCAGATGTTTAAATGTCTGATGATCGGTACTAGAAATGGACAACGTATAATTACTGTTTAAGTCAGGGCCGGATTTAAGCGCAAGC
>VUJU01002109.1:2743-21735 GCA_009835225.1 Aphis craccivora | reverse complement strand
CTGAGCTCAAAGCCTGCAAAATAAAATTTTAACTTAAAAAAATAATATATTAAATATAAATTATAAATTAAAATATACTTGTTTTTTTTTCTTTTTTAATTTAGATAATACCTATATTGTAATAAAAAAAATAGAAAAGACATTATTAATGTTGAAATGCTTATGAATCCTGATTTTTTATAATTTACTAGCTATAGGTATTTACTTTGGTATTCTGCCTTGAATTAGTATAGTTGAAAAACAAATATTATTCCAAAAATTGTTATAAAGATGGTAAATTATATTTTTTGAAGTTTTATAAAGGGCCCGGACAAACATTTATTACAGGGGCCCGAAATTGTATGTGGGGGCCCTGCGGTATCTGCACGATAATATTATTATATGTTATTATAGAATCCAGCCGAGTTTTGTCCCGCACATTTGTGATTTGTCGGATGCACCGTATAACGCTGCTCAATTATTTAGCTCGCATATTATAGGTACGTGTATCTGGTATCTAGCGTACTACCTATTATATACAATACATGCTTTTATACTATTATACGTAATACACTAATACCCTATATATGCGTATAAATATATATATATTATTATGCGTGTCCGCGATTAGTGCGAGGGTGGATTTCCACTCGAGACCCCACGAGTGACAATGTCGTCGACTTCTACCCCCTTTCCCCACACGAACCACAGACACAACAACAACAATGTAAGTGCGCGCGTGAGTGTGTGTGTGTGTGTGTGTGTACGTGTTTTATTGGCGATGACGTCATCTCGGTTTTACTGTTCGCCTACGCAAAGCGATAATAATATATGACTCACAGCGGGCAGCCGTGCGCGCTTTCCGCCCGGACGCCTTAACTCCGACGAGGACCCTACGGTCGGAAACGGAGGTGCACGTCATCTATGTATATATTTTAATAATAGTATGACTTATATATATCGTGTACAGCTGCCAAAACAGAATCCCGTTCGACTGAAGATCTAGCCGAGACCATCATGATAAAAAATATGGATACAGGATATAATGTCAGCAGCATCATGTACATTTCGCTTAAGTCAGCCGTGCGTCGCCCCTATATACGAGATACCATAACCGAAGAAATTTTAACCAGTGGAAGGGGAGACAAATCAAATACAAACATCTCGTATTATACATTTAATTTAACTTTATAGTGTACGATATTTTTTAATATATTAATTAATAATAATAATAAAGATAATATGGGTGACGGAGTAAATAAATGGATCGAATTTTATTACGAATAACTACGCACAATACAATTTTTACAATTTTCATAAATTTCCAATGTATTGGTTTTACTATAATGTATGATGTGTGTTGTACATATTATATGTTTTATTTATCATTATACCACCAAGTGCATCATTTTTAGATATTCGATTTTTTATTTATGAAATTGAATATACCTCATTGAAATTTTAGTACTTATTTTGTTTTACTAATAATTGAGTAATTATTGAATATTTTATATTTTTATATTTAAGTGGCCAATAACCACAATAATTAGGTAAATTGTTTTGTGCAATTTATTATACTAAAGAAATTATTAATTTAAAAAATTATTGCAAACAACAATTTTATAATTTATTATAATAGTATATTTAATACTATAAATATGAATTTTTTCGAAGTGTTCAAAGTATGAAAATATGTGTGTGTAAAAAATATATATAGGTACTTACTGGCCACTGAGAACAATATATCTATTATATTACAGAATAGTAATAATTAAGTCATATTAAGAATAATATGTAGGTACTTAGTTTAGTAATTATAGGTATTAACCAGTAGTCTAATTAATTAGTCCTAACTCCTAATGACTTGATATAAACAATAATTCTAAATTCAACAATTATAATAATTTAGATTTAGTATAAATCTTTGAAAAATATTTTCGCTTGAAAAAAATCATGTTTTTATATTTTTAATGTTGATTTTCAATTTTCATCATACAGGTATGCATTACAAAGTATAATGTAAATGTGTACCTATTTGGTACCTACTGTATCGTATTGGTACTATATGAACTATCTACTAATTTATTTTGAAACTATTTCAGTTATATTATTATGATTGGTTTTTAACTTGAGTTAAATAAACACTTAGAAAAACATAATATCTATAAAAAGAAAAAAATCGATGGTTTTTGAATATTTACTATAAATAGTTGGTACATATAATGAACAAACTAAATAAATAACGATTTCCAGACAATGTGTTTGCTTATAAGTTATTATAATATTTATAACTATAACATTTTTACATTACAATTTTCTAAATTTCAATAAAAAAAAAGGTAAATTAATTTACCTATTTCACGTTGTTACAATGTAGAAAGAATTGAGTTTGAGTTATTTAATTTTAATTTTAAATTTATAAAATTAATTTATTCAGGTATGATTTTTACATCAAATATTAGTTAAATTATTTTTACTTTATTATGATACATTTTAAAAATATTTACTCCAACATGAATAATCAATGTATATGATGCAGTAGCTATTTCTATAATATAATTGTGTAATTGGAACACTTAAATTGTAAACAAGAACTTACAACGTTTCAGGGACCATTTCAAACTTTAATAATGTTCGACTAGTTGAACAATTTATATAGACAGACCAAGATCGTTATCAATTGTTTACGTATCTAATTTATTCAACAATAATATACCATATATATTATAATATACCGTTGTTATATAGATACTGATATACTAATACTATATAATTTTATATTAGGTATAACTAGTGACTGGAATAAGTAAAAACTATATCTCTGTGTCTATAATAACATTTCTCCAAAGCCGACTTCGTGAAGTTAATAATAATTATTACTATTGAATTTTAATGAAGATGATCGAATGAAAGAAATCCATACACATACTACCGAACGCGTTGTTTTAGTGCACCTATTGTGTATGTAGGACATATATAATACAGTTAAGTTGACAATATAACGACAGTCGACAGTGAGTAATCACGCGGGATGATCGAGCTGCAGTTAACTATGGATGGTTTTCGAATAATATTTTATATTTTTTCTATTTTATAGCTTAATACTAATAATAATAGTACAATATTTATTGATTATGTATAGTAATAGATACATTTTAAATGCATTTATAACCTTCAAGTCTCTATGAAAAAAATTTATAAATAAGACCATATTCTATTCATTTTCCATTTAAATGTGATAAGAGTGTGAAAGTGAAACTCAAGAAATTTCATGTGCAAAATTAGCTGCAGATTATGATTGGTACTAAAATAACATTAGGTACATTATATCATCTGTCAAATAGTGAACCTGTCAAAGTAAGTATTACGCTTTGTTATAACTTATAACTTATGTCTTATAAGTATTAATTTCTTTAAACTGTAAAATCATATTTATTAAAGTGCATTATAAAAGAATATTATAAAGTCGTAGAGTATTTAGCAATAGAAAATATTTCTATATAAAAATAAATTATTTATTTTTAACAAAAATATAATATTCATACTCGTAATATAGTAATATAGTAATATAGTATTATTATATAGGTTAGATACCAACAATACGAGTACCTATGTGTGCATTAAATATTTATTATGTAGTCATAACAAACATTGTTTGCAAATTTTACGTAATTGATAAAAGTACTTTGCAACTTTTAGCAACGTGTAAAACCGTTTTGTATAATGTTTTATTGAATTTCCATGATAAATAAAATTCTGAAATATTAATTTGTTAGAATTATAGAAAGATCAAAAAATATAAAAATCATTATTCTTTAGAATGATTATTGTTTCGTCTAAATGTCTAATGAAATCGTATTATTTAAAATTCAAATTTCCATGAATTGAAGTCAATTTGCTTACTCCCACATAATTTCAAATAATATTGTGTATGTGCAATGTGCATGTATATACCTACTGATGTCAATAATGATCATTAAATGATTGATAAATTTTATCAATAACCACTAAAATAGATTAATATTATATTGATGAATAGCATTTATATCAAAATGTTTGCACCTATTTTCTACTCTTGAATTTTTTCAAAATAAATGTTTACATAAATTATACAAGTTATAAGTAGGTATACTTATAATAGTGCAATAATTTTGGTCTCATTATCACATCCATAGTTTAAAGTTTCTATTTTGAATTTAAATGTAAAATATATTATTATAGGTAATAATAATAAATATTTTAAGTAAGTTCACCTTTTTTTTTTGTTTAAATTAATAATAATACTATAATTTATAAACGATCGATTTATTTGGTAGTAGGCATCCTTAGAATATTATGTAATTTATTTACGTGCCTACAGGTAATGTGCTCGTTAACGTGCATTTATTTGCTGTAACTCTGTAACCCACAAGAAGCCTAGTTAATGTGGATTATTTTTACTATTGGCACACTTATTTCTGCCAATGAATAGGTATACGAATAATACAAGCGACCGAGAATTGTACATATACCTAATGTTCAACTAAACATTATTTTTTATGTTAATGTGGTGTATATTTTTATTTAAGCGATAATTGGAAAATACCTGTCCGATAAAAAATTAGAACATAATATTAGTAGGGGCATCGCCGTTTTCGACCAAAATCGTACCCTTCCCTTTTCGGCCGATTCACTTTTCGACCAAATTTAAAAAAGACCGATTCCCTTTTCGGCCAAAACAAAAATATATATAATATATGTAAAAAAAAAAAAATAATAATTGCTGCTATATAGTTTTTTATAAGTTGCATAAAATGTTGTAAAATAATATATAGAACATTTTTAAATTATGGCAAATATCAATATCAACATTATTTTTATATTTATATATCACAATACGTATGATGCTGGCATAGATTCGGAGTGAATGGGTGCAATAAAATGTTTATTAAAACAAAATCGGGTTTTCTGTTACATAATAATATTATTTTATATTAAAATACTCCGTATGTGTTGTCTCTGTCTTATATACTCGTAACATAGTTAAAAAAAAACTGTTCTGCGCGGGATAAATTTATTCTCTCTATTCTCTATATTTATATCAGAATTTCCAAAATTTTAAATTGCATTGGGAAGAACTTTATCTGTCGTAGCTTTTTAACTTTTTTGATAACAAAAATACAATATTAAAGTTATCGGTTTGAAAACTAGGTTTTTTTTTAATTTAATTATTGAAAATTATTGGTTACTATCAAAAAAATTGAAACGTCACTACACAAATAAAATTCTTCCCAATGCGATTTATAATTTTAGTAATTCTTATATAAATATCGAGGGAGTAAAGTTATTCCGCACAAAACAGT
Organism: Aphis craccivora; assembly: GCA_009835225.1. Taxonomy (NCBI): domain Eukaryota; kingdom Metazoa; phylum Arthropoda; class Insecta; order Hemiptera; family Aphididae; genus Aphis; species Aphis craccivora. Next base: position 16,414 of record VUJU01002109.1, on the reverse strand, counting down.
TTTTAACTATGTTACGCGTGTATAAGATAGAGGCAACAGTATATAACACGTCCGGGTATGGCGTCTTCTAAACATTGTTTTGAAAAATATTATGATATTTATATATTAAATATTTACAAAACAATATATTATTGGATATTGTTATTTTGATATTAAATAATAAATAAGATTTTTTACACTACCTGTGTCCTGTTACTCCTGTATATCAGTCATGATTAACTGTTTAAGAGAAAGTTATAGATAATTTGGTACCTAGTACATTGTTAGTGGAAATACCTAAACTTCATCGACTAATTATATCACAACAAAATTATTTGTTTTTTAAGTAGGTACCTGCTTATTTGTAGATGAAATACAATTACTTAAAACAGTTTTGCTATATTACTTATTTTTTTTTTTTTATTGATATTAAATAATTATTTTAATACAACTTTATTAAAACAAAATAAGTGGTAAGCAATAACTTATAGGTACATGATAATCAAATATCTTGCTCTGCAGGTTTTTGCTTAGTTTTCGGCGATTGTTTAAATAATAAATAGGTAAATTATTATCGTTAAGATTTTTAAGATTTTAATTGGATATCTAAACGTATAAAAATGATTTATCCTTAAAAGATTTTTATATTTTAATGTTAGGTACTACCTCAAAATTTCAAAAGTGTATTAGTCGTAGAAACTTGAAACTTTTATATACACAATATTATTTTCTATACATAGGTATTGAAATTTTAAAAATATTTACTTTATTAGGATTTATAAGCTAGGTACCTATGTGATTCGATGTTTTTAGAAAAATTATATAATTCAATTAATTCAATTTATCAAATCGAGAAAGTATTAATAATACAAATATAATAAAACAAATTTAATACATCAATCGCAATAATGGATTACTCAATGTCGAGGCACACTCGATATGGGTATTTAATGTACAGGTAGGCAAATACTTGCTATTTAGTATGCAGAGCAAGTTGCTTAGTTTTTAAACATAAATATACTTATAGGTAGGTATATACGATATGGGAGGTTGTAATTCACATATATGGATATATGCGTAGACGACTTTTACAAGCTATATGCACAATATAAAAAGTTAAGTTAATTTCACTCTTTCAATTTAACAATTACATATACGTACAAATATTATCATTCGTCTGAGAATGAATAGCAATTTTGATTAATAGAAATCAAAATTATTTGAATAGGGACGTGTCTGTCTAAAATGATCCCAAAACTCGGTGACTTGACAAAATATTGTGCTTATAGGCATTGTTCAACTTCAGAATAATATTAATCATTCACTGTATATTATTCGTATTTATTTAAAGACGTATATTATAGACACGAGTATTGGGTAAATAGTAAATAGGTACGAGTTTATTTTATATTTTAATATTTTTTAAAGCGAATTATCGATACAACACACATCACCTCGCATTTCGGGTTTGGAGAGACGAGTGCGTGTTACACATTGTTTGTATTCAATTTTAAAATAACATTTTTCCCATTCGAAAAAATAAAAACGATTATTCCGATGACCCGTCTCGATGTCTCGTACAATGTAATATATTATAAATTATTATATAATAGTAAGTTGTTATACACACTAATTTTTATAATGTACCTACGTCATACTATAGGTACCTATACTATCATACTATATACGCCGTAGATCGAATTACTATTATAGGTGTACTCGTCGTTACTCGTTATCGTCGTTGTCGGGTCGTTGGGTCCTAGATAATATGGTATATAATATAGTCACCCGTTATAGCATATAATTATTATTGTTATTACGTTGTTTTACGGAGCTCGGAAATTAAACTTTAACCCGTCTCGATTTTCGAAGGTCGTGTTTGATCGTTGACTGTCCTGCGCTTGATCCTACATCGTACAGCACGTTATAGGTGTATGAAATAAAAATCACAATGCGCGTAAAATGCGTGATAATACAATACAAAAAAAATCGCTCGAAGAAAACCAATTGCCGGAGTAGTGAGTATATAGGGGTTGGTATCAGGTAAGTGGTTTGGGGTTGAGCCGTGAATTCTTGCTGGAGGTTCCGACTATACGGCGAGCTCGCGTGGGAGAGAGAAAGAGTGTGAGAGAGAGAATAATTTGAAAAACTTAAATTAAACGAGCAGCGGAAATCGTTTTTACCAAGATTGGCGCGTCTATAATTATACATCATACCGGCGCGACGTACACACTACCTACCATCGCCACATCTGCCGCCGCCGTCACCGCCACCACCGCCAGTCGCCGCCCAGAGACGAGTCGGAAAGTCGAAAAAGTGGCGCCCTCCTCAGTCCTCAGTGCACGTTGCGATACTTGGACGAGTGTGACGGTTGTCGCGTAGTCGTCATTGTTGCAGCAGTTAGTACGATAGCCGCTTCCCGTCCGGTGGTTTAGTTGTTCAAATGCAAATTTTTTATTACTAATACGCTCGCGCGGTAAAACTTTATTTGGAATATATTTATTTCTATAACGTGCACTCTGTTTTGTTGTAGCGTCCGATTCCGCCATGCTATAGTATTGAATTTAACGATAATAAACAAAATAGCAAATAACCGTGTAATAGGTAATAACACAATACTTGTTATTAAAACCGTGTCTCGTAGTTAAGCCAAAAGAACCGTTCGAAATCAAAACGCTTAAAGTTTCGTTAGGTATATTATAGTTTTATTTTTATCGTCCGACGTCATATCACACAACCGTACCTACCGGACGGAATACATACGTAGGTACCTACTTATCATTATAATATCGTAAATCGAGTGTACCTACGATGGACAACGTCGACAACGATTATTTGGATTACTCGTACGACGATTTCAATAATAAAAGTGAGTTTGACCATTTAATATAAATTATCTTGTTGTTATTATTACTACGTTTTATGATAGGTATTATACCTAAATGTTTTATCTTTGCTCGTTACAATAAACGGGTGTTGCGTTATGAGTTTATAATATGACCAACCGTCGTGGGTCGTGGTCCGGGTCGAATAGAAGAGATAATCATTAATCGGTTCGTACTTCGTGTATATTAAAACAATATTATAAACGTGTAGGACGTAGGTACAATGTTTATGCAAAACTTGTGAAATGTTGCATTATTGAAACCAACGAAGTGTGCGAGTATAATATTATACCGTGAATCGAAAGATATGCAAAGTTATAAATGGAGCTCAGAACAATGATAATGTTCATCGGCTGATGATAATTATATTGATGAATATAATCGTTTGGGGTAATCAACGATAATTATTTAAAATTTATACAATATTTATAATTAGGCTAGGTATTTACAATTTGAATGTTTGTATTCAAATACTTTTTTCTCTCTTATCTTAATGAATTTGAGTGATGTATAAATAGGTACCTACTGGCTACTTTTATTATTTTATTTCAATTATCACAATTCATATTAACCAATAGGTAAGACTATTATTATGTGAATATTATTTTAATTACGAATTTTGTTGTAATTTAAAATGTAATATTCATTCAAGTATATACAAATAAAATTAATACTAAGAACTTTTTTTTTAAATAGGTATTTGAGAATTATTTGAAATACAAAGTTATAGTAATTATTAAAGTATAGATATTATTATAAATAGTTTTTCATTGTTATTTTATTTACTTACTTTTTAAAAGTAGGTATTCTTTACAACCCTGATGTATTTACCGTAGTTCACAAAATTAGCACCTCCAACATTTTCCCATCAATACCTACTTATTATTATAAGCTTTCCTTTTTACTTTTTTTCAAAATAATAAAAAAATATATATAATATTTAGTAGTAATATTATGTAATATGATTATGGAAAATTTTAACAACCAATTTAAAACGTTATATTTTTAATTTTATAACATAAATTGATATTTAATTTATTTAAAGCAAATAATATTAACAATAAATTTTGTCTGTTTTCATGACGAGAAGGACTGTTGCACCCCTATTTTCCTCATCCACTAAGATGCTGTTTATATTTAGGAGTATCTTACTCCTGTAATGTAGGTATAGGTATAAAATATAAATACGGTAAAAATTCATTCACCAATATTTGGGTACCTAATAAAATTATCACTGGCTACATTGTAAATAATGTATTTAATGTTTTATTAAATCTCAAAAATCTCTTTAATATTCGCTTAGATTTTACACAAATATACAGCTGCAACTGTACATACATATTTATACAAAACCATATCGTATTTTGAAATATGCTATACCACATCGTCCATGGCGCAAAGCTATTAAATATTACAAATTTAGTTACTGTTCGATTTACTAAACTCTTGCAATATCAAATAATACAATTTGTATGTTAAAATAGACGATTAACTCATATGCGTTTTCTGAAAACTTTGGAAATGAAAATGGAACTTGCAAACATAATATAACTGGAAATTTGAAAACAAGCTTATATTATGACTATCGTTATTCCGGAAATAATGGTGGTTTAAATATAATAAAGCTTAATAATATGATCGGGTGAAATTGCACAACAATTATTTAGTTCAACGAACATGGAAATATATATATGTTGGTACCTACTCGGATTTATCTCTTGATTTCTATGAATCAAAAGATTCAATTTATTTATGCAATTGAATTCTCTGAAATAAAAATAAAATTTAAATATTGTGAAGTATAGTTGTTTAGGTGGTAATACTTCAAGTAATCAATATTATTGTAAAAATTTCGTTTGTTCCAATTGTACCCCAATTAATATAATATTTAACGCAGTATAGTGCATATTTTGTACACAGAATATAGAGGTATTATTAAAATTAATTTAGATCGACATTTTTTAATAATTATTCGTAGATTACATATTATGTAAGTATATAACACAATTGGTATGCCATCAGTTTTGTATTGTTTTAAATTAATGGTCTTTAAATCTCCAATCTCATCAGCGTTTCTTTATGATTAGAGCATCAATTATTGTGCTGTTCTCATAAGATCATTGTGTAAAAATGTATAAATATTTTTTTAAATAAGGTACAAAATAAATAGTATGTTTATTTTTAATATCTTGAAAATACTTATATGGAAAATGGGTTTTCGAGTCTGATAGTATTTAATTTTTAATTAAGTTAATTAGAGCTTAGAGGAGTAGCCCGCATATTATAATATGTACCTACTTATTTTAAATGTTTTATATTGCAATAAAATATAGTAGGTGTATTATAATGTTGGTACCTATTTATTTTTGATAAAAAGTGATATGAATAATAATTATTTTCATGTATCTAATTATTTATTATTTCAGTTTATGTGACTTATGTGCTTTTAGTATATTATATAACGTGAACAATTATAAAAGTATAATTGTATAAAGTATGATAAGACGAGTAACATGATTTTTTTAATTAGACACTATCTTTTTTAATATATACTTAATTCAAAAGTTGAATATCTTTAATAAATGTTATCTTTTAAATTTATTGTTCTAAATCATATTACTTAGTATTAACACTTAGGTTTACATCTAAATTAAGAGTTACGTCGTTAGGTTAAAATAATCATAAAGTTACATAATTCATAAAATTTATATTTTATAAATACCAACGTATAATAATTGTCTTAATAAATAACGATAATGTATACAATACATATTGGTAAGTATATAATATGCACACTATTAAACTAGTTTATTATTTTTACAGTATATACATTCATTTTGTCGAAAAGTCTTAACTTTAATTTTAATGTTTTTTTATTTTTTACATCTAGATATTATTTTTAGTGTTATAATTTATTAAGTTTGATTCCATTTATTTTTTATTTCGTGTTTTGAAACATTTCTATATGAATAATTTGTTTAAGAATTTCCATAATAAACAGAAATCGAATTTCAAACGAGTATAGTGAAATAGTTATATGATTTATTTAAGTATATGTTTAATTTTATGCGAACTGACTTTTAAGTATAGCGGACCAACGCTGCTTAGTAGTTACTCATATGCTAATATATATTTTAAATACGTATAATTAGAACCCAGAGCTTTTTGTATTTATATGGTTTTGAATTTTGATTTAAAAATATTTTTAGTTATAGAAAAATTTGTTTTGTAAAATCAAATACCTAGGTGCAAAGTTTGGTGTGTACTGCAGTGTATAGTTTTGTGCGTCTTGTCATATTTAAAATAGGAATATTCAACAATTTTTTTTCATTTTTAAAACTATATATTTATTATAATAAGTGAATAGTTTTTTTTATTTACAAACAGTTTTTATTTTTTTTTTCATTTACTTTTTTTATAATATTAGCTGCATTTAATTTTATACCTCTTTTTGATAGTTTTAAAATGCAAATTACATCCAAACTTCAAACACTTAGTGTAATAATATGTCCTAAACTGTTCATTCAAACATTGAATTTTTAGTAACATTAGGAAAATATTTTGTTTCGAAACACAAAATTAAAAATGTATGGTTTAAAGTAGGTACCTACCTAGTACCTACGTATATATTCAAAAATTGTTTTGTAGTGATTTCAATTATTAATGTTAAACAATTTTTTTGAAAACGTTAATAATTTCCAATACTTAGAGTGTTTATACTGTTCACTATTAAAAAAGATCACCTAGTATATTATACAAATAAATAGTCTCGTAGGTAATATAATATAGGCGTACGTATAGCTAATGTATTTATACTCACGTCATAGCATTTTAAGCTAATTATTAAATTCCACGTAGCATTGGTATACCTATGGATTATAATATAAGTATAGTATAATGGTGTTCATTATTCACCATTTATTAATTTTTTACGTAGTGCATTAATGTTTCATGTCTTCATGACGTATTATATGTTATAATATTATATTCCTATACGTCACATACCTAGTTCAAATATTTTTTGTTATATACAGAATAAGATAATCTACATAATATGACATAATAAAGTGATGGGTTGTTTATTATATACTTATGAGTTATGAGTAGGTATAAATATTGGTATCATCACATTTTTTGATTCATAGAAATGTATTATGCAGTGACCCACGGGATCCCTCATTCCTGAAATTGCAGATTTGTCCACTATGTATACTGTATAGATACTTAGAATAAAAATTATGTGTATTACATGTATAATGAGACATTGATGTTTTGAAATTGATCGATTTGTCGTCTGCGAATACACATAAAAGGTTATAAGTTATAAAAAATAAAGATGTACCTATATAAGTCGAGAAAAATACAATATATTTTATAAAACATATATAAACCACGTAGAAAGCGTAAGGTGTAGATTATACAAAAGTTAAGCCTACACCGGGTCTTGACTTTTCTACATATACCTATGTCCTACCTAATAACTTAACAATATGCAATCTGTAAAAATTGATTGTAGACGGATGTAGTTATTATAATTTATTAAAATAACATTATTCTAATAAATAATAATAACAATAGGTACCTAATAACAAATACTAACAATAACTCATCGCAAAAACGATTCTAAACAAATACTGTATATTAAAAAGTATATTTTATACTTCTACTAAAGAATTCATTTTACTTACTAGTTACTTTATTTATTCAGTAGTACAATATTGATTAAATTAATTTTTATAAAAACATTAAAATTTGAAAATATTATTGGAATATTGAATACATAAAATATAATAATATACACAAAATCATAGTAGAGTAGTTTCAATTTTTTCGGAGGGAGGAAGGACCGGAGGTGCTATAGTTTGGAATAATCTTGTACCTAATTATTGTATTATTATATAATATGTTTTAATTCGGTCATAGACCAAAAAGTAGGTAATGACAGACATTAACGTCTAACACATATCGTTTTTTAGTTTTGCTCAGGATTTAAAATATATCACGTTATATATCTATAACGTTAAGAAAGCAATTTGTATAAAACAATAACTTTACGTTCATTAGTTTGCATTTAGTCAGAGGCTAAAATATCTTTGTTTTCATATTACCTACACATTTCATATAAATATACAATATAATATAAATCCGAAGTTTATAATAATTTGAATGTTATACAATTAAATTACCATTTAATGTTTAAATGTTGTCTATAGATATAGGTAGTAGGTACTTCATCAAAAACTATAATATTTCAAATAAATACTAAAAAATAAAATACACAAGATAAAGTGTTAACAGTAAATTGATATAAACATTATACCTATATGGCTATATACATTTTAATTAGCTTCTTGTATGATAACTATTACAGCTCAATAATTATATATAGGTATTACTTTATTTAGGTATCGACAAAAATAACGACTCTCAAAGTTAAAATTTATTACTATTACATAATATAAAAATATTATTTTAAAATTGAATATTACTTCAATAAATTGTATTGATGATGAAAGAATACTAAAAATGTATTTAAATGTTAGGAAAAATTAAATGTTGTTGATATTCTATATTTTTCTTAGTATAAAATGCGTGTTAACTGTGTGTATGGTGTTGGTGTTTACTTATACAATATTCATTATTGTTTTAAATATCAATGCGGTTATTAATGTATATCACTATAACGTAGGTAAATTTACAAAATTAAATTAGAGTTTTTGATTTATAATTTTTTTTTTTTTTTTTTTTGGAGGAGGGGTTTGCAAGTTGTTAGGGAGAATCCCTATATAGAAATAAGTATGTGGTTATAAAACAATAAATACGTATTTAATTTACATATAATTATAGTTACCTAATAAAGTATTACTTATTAAATATAATAACGTATAATATCCACCAAAATAATATTATTAATTATTATTGTGAATTGTGATAGTTTAATAAGTTAAAATATAATAATGACGAGTAACTGATTGTACTAATTTTATGTTAGTACCTACTATTTATTATTTAAATAAATTTCACTGTTATTATCGAAATTTATCTTTTTGAATAAAAGGAAAGGTATCAGCATTTCAGTTTCGAAAGTATCGAAATTAAATCATGAAAGTACATAGGTAGTCAATTAAAATTATTTTTATAAAATTCTTAAAAGGTATTAAAGTTTCATTCTAAATGTAACAGTTAAAGTGGTATTTAAAGATATTATGTGGGTGCATTAGATAGTTTTATCAAAAGAAGAAAAAGGAAAAGATAAATAATTAACATTATTTTAAAAATGAACCATTTAAAAAATTTTATTTTTAATATTATTTTGAAATATGTACAATTTTGAAAAAAAATATTAAGATTCATCTACTATAAACGTAATATATTTCAAAAACTAGAAATGTGCTTCATTTGTTTTAACTTTTTAAGACGTATAAATTTTTTGATTGATTCACTATCGCGGTCTAAAATAATAAGGAATACTAATATACCATCTTATTTACAATAATATATACAAGCTATATTTAGGTATTAATATATTGAACGGCCTATTTTAGAAATATCAAAAGCAATCGAAATCTCAGTTTATTTATAAAACTTAAAAAAGTGCAATAATCAAATATCAGTTTTATTGAACTCATCTGCTATTCTAACTACTCATCAACTACTTTAATATTTTTTATCTAGCCCGTCTTTTAAATACAAAATTTAATATATTAAATAAATTCAATTTTTCTTTTAAGAGTTCAAGAAGGTGGCAGAATGCACTATTTTTAATAGCCAATGATTAATTTTATATAATGTAATCATTTTTAGAATAAACATTAAAATAAATATACCGATTGGTTAATGTGCTGTTGCATGTTACCTATATATGGCTATATTATTGGTATAATATTATAAACTTATCAAACAATGTATGCACATTGTATTGCTTTGAACATTTTAACACCCGTCATATATATATATATACTACTTTAATATACTAAAGAGCGGATTTGTATGTATTTATTGTATTTACAAATTTATTCTGGTTGATTGTATGATAATATGATAAGCGAGCAAAAAATTTGTTTCATGACATAACGATTTAAAAAATGAAACTTTTTAGTGCATATTTTGATATTTTTTTATTTTGTCTTATTTTAAAATTTTAATTGCATATTTCATCTTTTAGTACATATTTCGATGTTTTGTTTTTTAAACATTTTTTAAATATATATCTACTATTGTATACTATGATATAAGAAAAAAATATTATATTTTTATCGTTTCGATTAATATTAAAATTAATTAATAGGTATAGGTATACTTGTAGGAATAAACAGTTTTTCTAAATATGGTCTTAAATAGGGCTTAGATCAATGGGGGAAATAAATACATCAACTAAGATAATAAAATATCGATTGCGACCATGATTATCGATTGACATTATTTCATATGACAATAATTTTTTTATGTATATTATTTATTTTTATGATTATTTTAACATTTTAATGCATATATTATATTAATGCATATTTAAGATTTTTTAGCTTATGTTGGTTAGTTTTTATTACATATAAATCCGCACTCTAATTATTGTATATTTAATTTTTTATTATTATACCTATATTATGAGTTAATGATACATAGATAGTAAGTAATTAAGTAATATAAACGGCTGTTTCAATTATGAAAACCGTAAAATCAATAAGGTTAGGTTATTTTTATTTATTAATTCAAAATTATATATCAAATTGGTAGGTATGTAGAATAATTAATGCAATCCCACACGCGTACCTACCATGTGTTATTCTATAAGTATACGCACTTACAGAAAAACTGAGAAGACGCCGTATACCCGTGTATTTTTTTACGCTCCACTACACCACTGGTTGTTTTAAGTTATAACATTACTAAATAATTACGAGTATTTTTTTCTCTACGTGTAGACTGCAGTACGTGTACCGTGTACCTTAGGTATATAATTCCTACTATAGACGCTTAGACATTTTACAGTTCTTTTTCTAAACATTTAAAATTTATTCAACACTTTCTATTTAAATCTATGTATTTTTCTACATTATAATATATTATAGTCTACGTATTATATAAGTGTGTCAGTAAGAAATTTTAATGTATGCATGCATTTTTTGACATACGCGTAATGGCTATTATACGTTTTGTTAAAGGCTGATGTAACTGTAATAAAATTATAAAAACAACCACATATATCAGGGTTTTAAAATCTTCTACTATAATGAGCTTTAAAGTATAAACATATAAACATATCTACTCAATACTATGCAGTATTATTTAAGCTATATTTAAACTATTTACTTACTTTACTATTTAAAATCAATAAAAAAAAATGTGTGTGTACATAAGTATATAAGATCGTATTAATATTTAATTTAATAATAATAAACAAAAATATAATATTATTGTACCTTTATATAGCCATATAGGTCAGACACGCACCCAGAATTTTCGTTTGGGGGGGGGGGGCTTACTAATTTTTCTTTTATCCTTACACACAAGTAAACCTTATCGCGTAATATTGAACTATTATATAATATATAATATGTGTATATGTATCTAACATAATAATATAATTTGAAAATAAAACATTATCATTTATCATTGTTATACTATATTTGCTATAACAATGTGTAATTTAATGAAAAAATATTTTTTGGGGGGGCTTTAGTCCCAAAGCCCCCCCCCTTAAGTGCGCCACTGATATAGGTAATATTCATTTCTCTTAAACGAAAAAAAATACAATACAATTATTATCTATTGGAACATTTTTCATTGAATCCCTACAATACTTTTTGAATGACGCACAGTAACTATTGTTGACAAAAGAATACAATTCCAGATGTTGAATTTAATAATTTTATTGAAAATTCTATGGATCATTAAAAATGTGTTTACCTTATAGCCTTTTAAAATACAATTATGCGGATTGCTCATTGTAAACATACGTAAAATATAAATAAACAAAATGAAAGGACTTTTTAAAATTCTAATTAATTATCTTAAGTGTACGTCGTACAAGTATACAATAATATATATATATATTATACTCAATAAATTTATATTTTTTACATTAAAATTTTCTTTCAGAGAATATTATTATGACAACAATTTACATAAAATATAAATATATGATATATGTAGCCTGCAGAAGTCTGATGTTTAATTAGGTACTTTGTATCTTATTGTAATTATTATCATATTTTGATAATATATATTATTTTTATAAAAGGTATATACTAGGTATATTTAATTACCATTATATTATTAATATTCAATGGCTGTTTAAAAAATTTAATAAAATATGACAATTTTAACTGCTGATACTTTTTACTTTTATATTATAGAATTCACAATTATCTAATAAATAAATCAGTGACTACTTGTATATTTCATTTTATCGTACATACAATACATTATAGATAATATATAATTCATTTATTTATTAGGTATAGCTAAAAATGTTTTTTTTCCTTTTAATGTTTGTAAGTATTTTATTAACATTATTATGGATAATGCCATAATCCATACTTTAAGAAATATTCACTAGGTACGTGCTTTGTAATGCCTTTTTTTAAATAAATTAATTTTAAGTACAAAAAAAAAGTTGCTTTAAAATATAATACATTTTATAAATAAAAATGTAAATATACAATATTATGCAAATTAAGTGAATTATGTTGATAATAACGATGATTATGATGAAGGAGACAGCAAGTTAGATTACATACATTCTTATAGTTTTACTATTTTTTTCTTGTTTTTTTTTTTAATTTTGTAGTAGAAAGCTCCATCATTTGAACTGGGTCTTAGTTTTAATTTTTGTTAAAATATTTTAGTAACAAATAAATGAGAAGGAAAGAGTCGACAGACAAAATAATTGACTGATGTCTGATTATAATAGTATGACAAACTTAATAAATATTCTAAATAATATTAAAAAATATTCCAGCCCATTACTTACAGAAAGTAAATCAGTAGGTACCTAAAATTTAAATCTAAACGTATACTTCTTGTCTGACAAAGTATAATATAATGTTCATTGGAAGAGCAGGGCCTAACCTAACTTATACATAGAAATTATATGTGTCATGTGTGGCATATCATTATTATATCACGATTTATTATTATCACACCATATTTAGGATTATATGCAATATTACACAAATAGTTTGCCAATTTTAAATAATATTATATATTTATTATTAATTATATTGTTACGATCCATTTAATGGAACCATATGGAACTGATAAACTACTCGTATAATAATATACTGCGTGGAACGAGTATTATACTATTTTTTTATTTTTTATTATTAATTTTAATGTTCAATGTTGACAGGCAAACATTTAGCTTGCATAATACTTGCTTTACTTATTCAAATTTTAAATGAAGATGATTGACCACCAAATCTTTAACTGAACACGCTACTTATAAGTACAGTTATACAGTTATACCACCATCGACGTTTGATGAATACCACAAGAAATAATAATACACTGTCATCCTGATTTCCGGACAGTATAATATAGTCGGACGTATATTATACTTGTCATACACTTATAACTCATACATTTATCAAAAAGTGTACAGTGTACACTGTACCGGTACTGAGTAGACATTGTCAGCATCCCGTTTCATGTGTTGTATACTTGTAACCGTTGAACCGATAAACAGTTGTTATATAAACTTAAGGCTTATATATAGGTAGGTACCCGTAGTTCGTGTTTTCAACACGATGTCACGTCTTGTCACTTGGTGAGAATTGTGAGATGGCAGTGGCGCAACCAGGGGGGG
>VUJU01002108.1:6575-42510 GCA_009835225.1 Aphis craccivora | reverse complement strand
GAATTTTGAATCTGAAAACTTATTGCTTCACCGAGGTATTTATTTTTATACTATTGTATTATTGATTACAGTTATAATAATTTTAATTTATAATACAATGTTATAATTTTAGTGTATCTACATTCTACATACAAGTTATTTTCAGTAAATGCTATTTTTATAGTAAATGATTGTTCACCAGTTCTGTTTTTAAAGGTTGATAACAATGACAACCTATGAACCTTTAACCATTGTTAAACATATTTCATATCATATTTACATATTTTCAAATATTCTCGTATTACTCATGTTTTATATTAAAATATCAAATATTGATCTATATTGGTATTTCCAGTAAGTGAATTTACTATCGTGTTATTGTGTATCTATTATATCTTATAAAGTTATAAATAAGTATAAATAAGTCTTTTTTCATTAATTTTTGCGAACATAATTAAAATTAATTTTACTATACTCGTATTACAATTACAAAACAAGTACTAACTTGTTTAAGTAGTTACTTGTTTTGTAGTTGTAATACTGGTACAGTAAAATTTTGTTATACCTAATACGATTCCGCAAGTTTGTAATTTTTAAAAAATGTAATTTTTTCTTGGTTGATTAATAATGCGTGCAAGTACCTATTCTCATCAAGTGACTACTTAATTGATTTTTCAATATAAAGTTTAACGGAATGATATTATGATGTTATATTCAATATTGTATACAATTATATACATGTACCTAGGTAATAAGTACCTAGTTATATAAAAATCACAACAAAATGATCAACTATTAATTATATACAATTTAAAACATCATTTGTTATTATAAAACATATAAAAATATAATCACGACAGTTTTTTTCATTATATAGGTATCGTTTTTTCGTTATACACTAAGTGTAGAGCGATTTTGATGGGCGGTGAAAACGCGCGTGTATTGCCCGAGTACTGTGCGTTACCGGGTATACCACCGTTGTATTTATTGCTGACCGCGCTCCAAAATCACTACAGTATGGCTCGGCCCTTACAACAATATATATTTTGCTTTAGGAATGGCAACGTCGCATTTAAAATTATGCGGAATCGTATGTATGTATATGGAATTTGCGGAGTCGTGGTCGTGTATATCAGTGGCTATTTAAATCAACACGATTCCTCAAATTTACGGAATCGTTCCCCACAGGTATAATGTTTCTAAAAAGGTAAAATAAAATTTACTTAATTACAACTTGTAACTTAAATTATGCTTAGTGTGAGAGGATTTTTTTTTATATTATTAATTTATCCAAAATTAATAATAGGTACATATATTTATTTAATTAAAAAGAATTTTTAGCGATAAGCTGGCTCACTGCTTTTAGGAATTAGATACCTAGGTTACATAGGTATATTACTATTATTACATATCTATATTATATAATTATGCAGTAATGAATAACTTAGGTTGTTAAGGTATTGGATGTGAACTTTGTGTTGCTAGTAAAAAAAAACTCAGTAAATGCTAGATGTGATAAAAATGTATAGGTACTCATTTGAAAATCATTTTTTGGAGTTAGGTATTTCATATAATAAACTAAACCCAATTTCAAGACTTTAAGTAATAAAATATTTTATTGTTAACATTCATTAATATTTACGTTTACCCATCACTATAAATTATAATAATATTATTATAAGTACCTATCTAGGTCTATACTATATTATTATAATAGTATAACATTCAATGTAATTTATGTGCTACTACCTATATTCTATAGAGTATTTTGTTTCTTATTTATCTTTAACTTTTTATGAAGAAAATATTTAGATAGTTGTAAGTTTGTAACATAGGTAGTTATTAACATTGTATTTGCAAATTATACAATATTAATAATTATTATATAGGTACTCGTATATATATAAATTAAGAAATTTCCTAGAACAAAATCATGATTGTGTTATATTTGTTGTTCACTTATCAAAATTATAATTAATTATACTCTGATTTAAGAAATTTATTTTAATTGATATCAAAAATCATGATAAAAGTATAAAACTGTCCAACTAAACTATAAAATCAACAAATAAATATTGATAGAATGATAATCAAAATGATCCTACTTTAAAAAAATATTTTTTCTATTTATATATAAACACACTTTTTTACATTATTATAATATTTTAACGAAGAAAAAACTAAATTCAATGACCCCGCTGACATAGCGACAAAATATCTTTAATTTATCTACACACCAGTGCACACTGTGAACAGTGCTTCTGTTGTTACTATATTTAGTTAATAATATTATGTCCTTCAATATTATTAATTTAGTGTTTATTTTTTTTTTCACTTTGAAACATATTACCTAATTTATTTTACATTTTTAAGTTATAAAAATTAACCTTAATAGTATGCTTACAATGCTTACATGATAACTCTACAAAACCAACATAGATAGGTATTTGATTTATTAAACATTTAAAAGATGAATAAAAAGTGAACATCTAATATTAAAATACGTATAATTCAATTATGAACAGAGGATTAGAAGCATTGACGACAAATGTACAAATGGATTTAAGCTTGTAGTTGTTAACTTAATTAATTAAGTAAATAGTAGTAGGTACTAGATTAAATTTTATTTACAAGTCTGTTTTCATATTTTATTTAGATACATTTTTTACTTTTTATTTTTGATATATCTTAAACTGTTAACAGTCTATTGTCTATAAATAAAATGTGCGCAATGTTTAAATTATAATGTATATCATACATATGGTTAAAGACTTAAGTGTACTTTTATAAAGTAAATGCTACTAAAAAAGTAATAAATGTTGAAACCACTAATGAGTATAGAAAACTTGATGCGTTCATTTGGTCCATAGTATAAAAATGTTTTTCATATTATAGTGTCCGCAGTCGTGGCGATGGGATGATCAAGAAGGATATGAGCCTAGCCTATATTGCCTACTTTATATTATGTTTTATAGTTTTATACACATATTAAGGTATAAAAGTCCAAATGATAATTCTTGAATTCATAATTTTATGGTCAATCACAACAAAGATGTCTCCGACTACTAAACTAGCGAAATAATAATTTAATATACTGCAGTGAACTCGCGTTACCTACTGTATTCTGTTATAATTTATAGGAGATCACCTCATCGTTTAATAAGTATAACTGTAATAAACGGTGTTGTAAATGTATTAAAAACTTTTCGTAAGTACGTTAGTGGTATAAATAAATTAATTAATACCAAATCTATGTGTTTTTAAATATTAATTCTATAAAGAATTCGTTTAAAACTTAACTTTCAAATGTGTGTTTAAAACTTTAATACAATATTTATGCATGGAAAAGGTTCTTTTTGTATTAATCAGACATTTTTAAAAATTATATTAATTTTTCTGTCGACACCAACCAATTAATCGAAATCGTTCCATTTAATATAAGATATTTAATTCGATTTTTTTAATTTTGGCAATAGTACGTTTTGGACTTCAACCACTCAAATATAAATCACTGTAAAAACAACGTATATGACGAATAGGAACCTCATATTACACAACATGTCGAACGTTTTTACTGAGAAAAATTATCTCTTTTCTTTTCAACTACCTACACCAAATTTCGTCGATCGACAATCTACTTATTTATTTTAATTGTACATTCATATGTAATATCATCTAATTGCTAATATTATAATAATTATTTTATTTGTTTTTTAGATTCTGAACGAAGTGATAAATTTATTGATTTTACAATGATGTGTATATTTTTTTTTGTTTTTGTGTGTCTGTGTACAGTATAACTAGTCGAAATAATGTTCCAATTTCAAACTTCGGGAGTGGTTTCCGATGGGATTGATGGGAAAGTGAATACCTATCCTTGGTGCATTATAGAGGTAAAAACTAAAAAGTAAACATTTTCCAACAGTTTTTTTGAGTTATTTATAGATCACTGAAATTTTCGATTTTTATGAAAAAA
This sequence comes from Aphis craccivora, assembly GCA_009835225.1. Lineage (NCBI taxonomy): Eukaryota > Metazoa > Arthropoda > Insecta > Hemiptera > Aphididae > Aphis > Aphis craccivora. Next base: position 38,555 of record VUJU01002108.1, on the reverse strand, counting down.
TTTTTTTGAAATGTCGATAAAAAATTTGGATTACCAAAAAATTTTGAAAATGTACCTAATACAAGGTTCCTTATAGGTTGTTCTTATTGTAGCTAAAAAAAAATTAAAAATAGTTAGTCACAATTTTTTTATAAGCGTTTATAGTTCAATTTTTTATGAAATCTGTCGAAAACACGAAAATTTGCAAGTAATTTGGAAGTTGAAAAATCATAAAAATTTTTGTGTTAATAACTAAGAATTAAAAGTACAACACTAAGTTTTCCATAAGTTTTTCTTTAAGTAGCTATAGAGAAAACTCGAAGCATCATAATAGGAAAAATTTTAAGTGCGTTTGAATGTTTGAATGTTTACGAAATCGCGTAACGATAACGATTTATCCTCAAACGATTTTAAATATTTGTTATTATTCAAAAAGTATAAGTCGTAGATACTTGAAAATTTCAACAGTTATTTAAATTGTCAATTTCTTTACATTATTTACTTTTCAAAATATTCTGACTTTTTTTGAGCTATTTATAGACAACTGAAATTTTCAATTTTTCTGAAAATTTTTTTTTGAAGTGTCAATAAAATTTTTTTGGTCTTATCAAAATACTTGAAAAATTAATAAAAAGTTCCTGATAAGTTATTCTTATAGTGATTAAAAAATTATAAGAATACGTAGGCACAATTTTTTTTTTAGCATTTGAAAATTATTTTGTATGTATAGTTCATAAAAATTTTTGTATACGTAGCTAAGAGTTGAAAATTTAATACAAGATTTTTCATAAGTTTAGCTTACAATAATTATAAAAGAACTTAAATTTTGGTGTATTCAGGCCATTAAAACATAAACAACCTTTTTCACCAACCACTGGAAATTATATCCTGGGCTGACAAATCATCTTCGTTCAGAATCATTTTTCGTATATAATGATAACTATCATTGGATTCATATATAACACTCCTATAATATATAATAATGATCCATACGGCACCTAATGTACAGCAGAGTGGTACCCACTTACCCGCTTTTTTTGTTTTTGAAATTGAAATTGACTAAAATAATATTTTGCTTTTCACGCACAAGATTTCAAATAAATCACAAATCTGTATAGTTATTAATTATTTTATTTTCTGCAACGCACTAAGTGTTTAAAAAGCATCATAACTCAAATTGCTGGTGTTCAAGTATAGAAATATATGGGGTAAAAAATAGCGTATCTGAAAAAACTTAAAAAAAAAAATCGTATCATCGGATCGAATAATGGTTTTGAAAATATTATATTTCTATAGTTTAGGATGCACGACTTTGAGTGGAGCACGACCTCTCGCGGTTCGACGTCCGTCAATACGAAATCATCGTGATCGCGGCAGATGGCGCTTTCAAGAAATCGTGAACAGTACGCGACCGATCGTCGTTAAACGAAGGGTCGTCGGCACGGCCAGTCGTGAAACCACTAATCCCATAGCCGGAAGTGCTCCGATATTGGTGAGTGTGTTACCATTGCTGGAACTTCGGCAGTTCAAAAACGACTCTTGAACACTGCATGCTGCATCCTCGGGACACGAATACTGCACGGTCGTGTTCCCGGGTTCAGTCACTTAACCGGTACCGGAATTCCGCTACAGTGGTCCCGGCGATCACCTCCAGCGGTGGTCGTTCGATTGCCAGGACCCAGAACCTAACCCGGAATCTCGTCCGGCGACGGACGATGATTGAGCGTGGTTCCCGATTTTGAGGCGGCGTTTAGGTGTTCATCATTGGTTACCTAAGCGCTATCCCCCTTTTGATCGGTAATCGCGCGTGGTGGTTTATCCCCCCTCACGTCGACACCCGGTTGAGTCACTTCTGTGGGCGACGCGTCGGCTTGTCCGATTCGTAGCCACGTGTGTACCGCTGTCGGGTTGGGTCGACGACAGAGTAAGCTAATCGCGCCTCGGAAACGCAATTGCAGTCCTAGTTAACTGCAGTTGCAATCCGGCGAGGCGTACACAAATAATGAAGATTGAAAAGATTAAAACCACATACGTCATACATGATAAATATAATTAGAGCAATAAGCGACTATTGATTATTAAGTTTAAATAATATCTAGGTTGTCAAAATGCCCAGCTTCTATAAAAAATATAATAGTCGCTGAAATAAAATATTAGTAATCCTGTACATTTTAGAGCTGTTAGAATCTATTTTTTTTTTATGTTTCTTTGTTCTGGTAAATAAAATTTAAAAAAGTTAACCAAAGTTCATTAAACTAAAAATAAAAATCATGATTGAAAGTCCTAGTTATGATGTTAAACAAAATATTTTTACAATATTTAATACCATAAATATAAAAACAATACATAATTACTTTTTAAATTTAAGCTGTGATCTTGAAGTACATTCAAAATTATTAATAAATTGAAAATGTCCCAAGTACTTTATACGATTTCAAAATTACCAAGAGAAAAATTCAATAATTTAAAAAAAAAAACAATAATAAAATACAACCAACGAAAACTGTATTGTTCATGATTATTATTTATTACATTTATGAGTTACAATTGTTACAAATCATATTATATAAAATAAATAAATAAATACAGTAGCTGATAGAACATAACATTTGTAACGAGTCAATACGTTAGAAATTTATAAATATAATTTAATAACAATTATAAACATTTAGGAATACAAATAACCAATATTTTGAAAATTTTTTACAATGATATTCTACTTAAGATCATATTTTATGAAAATTTAAGATAATTGTTTAATTAATAATCCACAGCTAAAAGTATTATAATCATATTAGATAAAATTAATAGTACATGGTCAATGGTTCGATTTTTTTCTTTGAGATGTTGCATCTGTTAGAGGAACATAAATTACATCCATAAGCTTTTTTCTGGATATTGAGCCATCCAATTTTTTATCAATCACTTCTAATACTTGGTTTCCGTTTTGTGGCCCAACTGGTAATACGAGACGTCCACCGGGTTTTAATTGATCAATTAACTAATAAAATATAACATCATTTACAATAAATTTCTTTACAAAAATATATTTTATTTTTCAACATTAAAATATAAAAAGCAATAACCTAACTATTTTGTATAATTAAATAAAATAATAATTAACCATTGTTGGCTATTCAAATGTACATTAATCAAACTGCTATATCTATATATTAGTAGTTTATAGATTCAAAAACTAAGGTACGAATAACTATATTTTCATACATTAAAAAGTTCATATGGATAAAAAAAACACAACACCAATACTAACGAGTTTGAGTGATAAGAAACACATAACTTTAGAGGGTTAATTTTATAATTTAAATGTTTTAATGATCAAATATCAACCAATGGAGATATTAATTATTATTATTACAGTTATTAATTATTCGTTAACCTAACCTGTTTATTATTAACCTAGCCTAACCTACCGGTTGTGGAATTTTTTCAGCTGCGGCTCCAACATGTATTGCATTATAGGGTGCATATTTTTCTAATCCTAGTCTTCCATCTCCAGCTGTAACATTTATATGGTTTTATTAAATTTATAAATACAGTATTGAAATGTATTTTGATATTTTACTTTCTAAAATCACTTTCTGGGATTTCAATAGTTCAGGATTATCTTTTTTAACATTTTCTAAAGATTTTTCAACAAGTTCAGGAATATGGTCGATGCCAACGGCTTTACCGTTTTCCCCTAACATAATAGCCATACAAGCAGTTAAATATCCAGATCCAGAACCAATATCTAAGGCTCGTTCCCCTTCTAATAATTGGTCTTTCAAAAGTTCCAAAGCATACGCATGCTAAAATTAACAAATACATACAATTATTTAAACGATTACATGTTACATAAATATATATAGATATATTATTTTAGATTACTTCTAAAAGTATATAGCTATAGTATAAGCTTATACAATTTTAAATAACATCTATATTCTATACATAATTGGATGTTTTTGTATTGATAAAATCTCTGGTTTTTCAATACTAAAATAAAAAAATGGATAGACTGGGCCAGATTTGAGCAATTATTAAGCAGATTCTAAAGAGTTATACAACTTCAACATTCTTTCAGAGATATTTAAAGTTTAATGTATAAACTCATACACATAATATGTTTTATATAATTACCATATGAGGTGCGCTGATTGTAACTCCATACCCAATGCTTTGTGGTACATCTAAATATGGTGATGTTGATACATAATTTCCCCTATCAACAGCTTTCATTATGTTTTCAACTTTATCACTTTTAATAACATTGTTAGCTGCAAAAAATAAAAAATTTTAATTTTTAAGAAATAACTAGTAACGGTTGGGCAATGAACACAAATTAAAATGGTAAAAATATCTTGAATAAGAGTACACATATTTTCAAAAGCAAAGATAACGAGCGAGAAAGTAGAAACAGCTTGATGTTGAATTTTTGCTCAATGCCTGGTATACTATTATTTTTAATAAAGTAAAGTAAGCAAAATATTTCAAAATATTTTAAATAATCCACATTATTGAATAACTGTACTATTGACAATGCCTATATTTTAACCAAGAATATTATTATAATTATAAAACACTACTATTTATTGAAATTTTAAATTCTGTAAAGCTGTAAAGCTGAATATGAATTTGAAAGATTTTATAAATTATTATTATTATTATTTTTTAATTAAAAATATAAGTACCTACAATATAAAATTGACAAGGTACAACATACATGTATTTATAAATAATAATATTATACATTTAAGAATTAAAAATATAATTTAATTTGCTAAATTAATCAAGACAATTTCAAGAGTATAATAAACTAAATACATATAAGATATAACCATTGATTATAAATACTATAGATTGCTCACTGGCGTATTTCCGGAGGCATGATAATAATTGAACAATCTCATAATTTATGATAGGTAGTTATTATTTACCTCGTAAGTTTTGTACAAGTTCAATATTATTTCGTCCGTGAGATCTCCAAGCCATTAGGAATTCTTTGAATATTCAATATACTTAGTTCCAGAATCCAAATACAGCGTCTAGTGCCCTAGTGTCAGTATTGTATTATTATTTTGAAACCTATAAAATAGTTATAACATATGGTGTAAAATAAGCTATTGCACTCACTTACCAATGAAGCGTAAAACAATTTGTTCTATGCAATGCAAAAAAAAAAATCAAGATTGTCAATTTTAAATCGGTCGGTTTGATGCGATGAGCCAGTTTGTATGCACTAAATGTTAATTTACTACCTATGTGTCTGTGTAGTTAAGTAGTATTGTATGCACTAACGCCTATGGTTTTAATATTTAAAATTATTTAATAAATACTATTAATATTATAGTATCTACTACATATGTTTTAAAAAGTTAACTGATCACTGTATAGTGTATATAGGTATGTTAAGTCTTACCTCCTTAGTCCTTAGTATTTACATTTTAGTATTTAACCAAAATTTAAAATCAATGAGTTGACACTATCACAAGTTCACAGATATTAGTAGGTATAATTTATATTCTGTAGCAACTAGCCACAGATATCTGTGTCTGTTTGTAGTTTACAATATATTTTATACAGATAATCTATACATTAATAATATTCATGTATATACGTCTTTAATAACTCTATATGAAGACATGAAGACGTATCACACTATCACAGATATAGATAATTTAAATTTATTTTTTAATTTAATAAAGTTTATTATCTATATCTGTGATTCTGTGCTAAGACTGGTAAGTGGTATCATTTATTCGAGACCGTGATAGTGAGCACAATATTGTATTTCATTTTAAGGTTATTTTAAAGATCGTAGTGATCGTACTAATCGTAGCGGTAGCGATTTGTGAAAATTTTAGGCGACTTAATTTTGCTGGTTGTCTGATTGACTAATTGTTTTTAAATATTATTTTATCGATTTATTAGAAACTTTATATTAAACTTAAACATGTCTGTTTTAATTCAGTGCTCAAAGCACATACGCACCGCGTACAATTTAAGTCGTCATAGGATTAGCAACACACTAATATCAAATACGAATTCTCATATTTCTCATAAGAGGTTTCCAGAAAACAATCATGCAAGTATTCCATATTGCAATAGCAATATACTTCCAAATCGGTAAGGTTTCACTGATTTTCTTCAAGAAATTGGGAGTTTTAAAATTTTATTTTATTTTGTGTACTTAGGTCATTTTTTTCATCAGCTATTCGTCAAAGCTCCTCAGCTAATAAAATCGATGATTATATTAAAAAACTTGATTTTGATTTAAGACGGATGGGTCGTATATCTAAAAGAGAAATTGAAGAGATTTTAAAAGAAATTGTGACTACCAGTGAGTTTTTCTTGACCTTAAGAATTTCTTTTACGTATATATATATATATTTTTTTTTTTATAGAAACTGCCACTCCATCACAGTCATTAATGGTACTTCGATGTTGTGGTAGCTTGGTGCCTGATGAATTGCCTGAAAATCGCACAATACTTGTTCAAAAAATATGGCAAGCTATAAATGAAATTGGTATGTAATTATTTATTCATTATAAATAAATCTAAATTCTATATTTATTTTATATTTTATTTGTAGGTGTCCCTCTGGACATAAGTCATTACAATACATTACTGAAAGTATACTTAGAAAATAATTATACATTCTCTCCAACTGAATTTTTAGAAGATTTGGAAAAAAAAAGTATTACCCCTAATCGTGTAACATTTCAACACTTAATAACAGGCTATTGCCAAAATGGTGATATTGCTGGTGCTAGTCGTATATTAGAATATATGCGTGATAAAGGACTACCAATAAACAAAATGGTTTTCAATGCCTTGATCATGGGGCATTCACAAAATAGGTATTTACTATTTTATGTTATAAACTATTAAATATTTTAATATGATTATCTCTATTTATATTTTAATTTTTTTTTTCTGTTTAAAATATTTATGTTTTACTCATAAATTACATTAATATGCAGTTACTGTTCACAATCATGGTTTATAACTAATCATTATTTGTATTTTAGTGATATGGAGAGTGCTGAAGGTGTTTTAAATGTTATGAAAGAATCAAATCTAGAACCTACATCAGATACATATACATTATTAGCTTCAGGGTATGCCAAAAATGGTGATATTGGAAAAGTAGTCGATGTTTTGGATATCTGTGATAATAAAGAAATCTATTTAAGTGATAGAGAATATCTTGATATTGTTTATTCATTGGCTATCAATGGTCATGGTGATAAAATTGAACAAGTATGTGTGTTTTAAATTTTAATATTTCTATACATTTTTAAAAGTATTTATTATAACATAATATTTGGCTATTAATTATAGATAATGTCTAGAATTCCAAAAACGTCTGGGTATAATCAAGATGCTATCAATTGTATTTATAAATTAGTGACTACTGGTAATGAAGATATTGCATTTAAACTATTTGACACAATGACAAAACCATTAAAGGCTGATGGAACTTCCCCACCAATTGGTCGTTTCTTGATTGGACATCTTACAAAAGTTAATAGTGTAAGGATAGTTTTAATATAGTGAACATATTATGTTAATTTTTTTTAAATTGTATTTATATTAATAGATTTTAAACTTTCTAGTGATAACTAATCACTCACAAGTAGTGATTTCATAATATATTTTATAGTTAAAAAGTTTATGTATATTTATTAATCACAGAATAATTAATAACCAGAAAACATATCATTTGAGAAATAAAATATCTGTTTAATATTTATATAACTAGCCACTAGCGTATTCATTAATTTTTAATAATCAACATTTTCTTTTTATTGAAAAAAATTCAAAAAATATTTTACAATTTTATTACTTACATTTTTTTTTTTTTTTAGTTAAGTAAATAGAAGATTTAAATAACTTGGAATATTTTTATTTATAATATCAGTATTGTTTTACTATAAGGTATAGAAAAGCTGTCTCTCTTAAAAATCTATATAAAACATGATTAGTGTCCTTTCTGGTTATTTATTATATTCTAATTCATTTTTTTTTTTAGTCTCTAGATAATATTGTTGGATTTTGTAAGAAATTAGTATCTGAAGGGACAAATTCTAAAGCATTTGAAATTGCTACTGAAATGGCATTGAAGAATGGATCAGTTGATATAGCATTAGGTATGTTCAGGTATTTAAAAGAACATGATCAACCTATTAGACAACATTACTTCTGGCCACTTTTTGTTGCTAAAAATAAACAAAATGATTTGCAAGGTAATTACTTTTTTTTTTATATATATATTAATTTTTGTAGAGTGTCAAAAAAATCTTTATTTAAATTATTTTTATCAATTTTTTTACTGTAGGATTAAAAGATGTGCTAAGTATTATGGTTAATGAGTATGAAATAAACCCTAATATTGATAGCCTTCGGTTTTATATTTTACCAGCAATGTTTAAAAATGATATAAATGGAACGAAAATTATTAATGAATTGCAATCGTTAGGTATACCAACAGGCACTACTACACATGCAATAGTTTTGTATTTATTATCTGAAAAAAAGATTCGTCAAGCAGCAGATATTGGTATGTAATTTATAGACTCAATTCAAAATAATATTATCATAATCATTTTACATATGAATTTTTATTTATAAATAGCTGCTACTAGTCGTGCATTCTATGTTCCTTCTTTAATTCGTCGTCCATTAGTTAATGCATTTTTGGTTGGTAATGATATAACATCATTCATTGTATTACTCCAACAAATATGTAATGGATTTTCACGATATTCCCTTGTTACTGCTCCCGAGTTGTCAAAACAAGATAAATTTGATAAAAATTCTATTCATACAGAAGAACAAATAACTGAAATGCGAGAATTTATCAGTCAAGTTCTAATTGATATTGTTCGAAATTTAAAAAATACTCCAGGAGTTGTGGAAATTATTCATGAATTATTAGAAGTAAATTTTATATAATATTCAGTTAATAGCTATTGAAATTTAACTATAATAAATTCAATTTTTGTTAAAATAATACTAGAATATGTATGGTAAAGGCTTGGGAATTAATGCTTTTGCATCAGAACAAGTACAAAATCATCTACAAGGAAAATTAACTTTTGAAATAACAAGTTTATTAGAAAATTTGATGGATTCTAACTTAGTACTTAAAACAGAATTGAGTGTCAAGCCTGGTGGTTATACATTATCAAATGTAGTGAGTGTTAATAAATAATAATTACAATGTATTTTTATTTTTTAATATAACTTATTATTAATATAACTAATATTTTCATATTGAAAAAAAAATTGTTTTTTTATTGTAGGATGAAAATACATTAGAAAAAATTGTAAATAAAGCAGAAGCCTCTGGTGACTCTAAAAATGGAAGTAAAAGACAATTGTTAAATTTGTATTGTAAAAATAATAATTTAGAAAAAGCTTCTGCATTTAAAGATGTAAATATTCATAGTTAGGAAATACTTATATTAGTCAGTTTTAATTTTTAATTTATTTTACATATAGAAATTATCTGCTGAAGGATTTAATTTTCCACCTGGGTCAATGGTTTTACTTATTGATATGTATTTAAATCACAATAAACTGGCCGAAGCAAAACAAATACTTCATGAATTAAAAACTAATAATCCTGAATTTACTTTGGACAAATTTAAGGTGATTAAAATGACAGAAGTAATAGCTAGAACTGATGGTATTGAAGGTAAGTCTTTATTTGTTTGTGATTTGTATTAAAAACTTATCAGTCTGAATTTTGTTCTTTTACACTGGCATTTATAACTATTTTTTTTTATATTTATTTGATTTATAACTATTAGAGTTTTGGCCGCCATCACTATATCCTTTCATCTTTCTCGATCTTGAATAATTTCCTTCCATTCTTGTACTCCCACAGCTTTAAAATCCTCTTCCTCAGGTTGCCTAAATGTATCTTCCCTTCCGTTCACATTCTTTAACTACTCTGGTTGTTTCTTCTTTGCTTCTTCTCATGATATGGTCAAACCACTGTAATCTTTGTCCTTTTATGTAGCTAGTGACTGGTGCTAAGCTCAGTTCTTCCTAGAGTTCTTTATTGAACTTTCTTCTCTTATCGTTTGTCCTTGTGTCACAAATTGGTTCACATATCATTCTCCATATTTTGTTGCTATCCTCACACTTATCTCGTGTAACTTATCATTTTTCTACTGAGTAACACTCCTAAATATTAAGAATTCATTCTGAATTTTATTAATAAATGAAAATAACCTTGCTTTTTTTAATTAGATGCTATAAATTTTCTGTCTTCATTTAAACAATTTGATGATAATACCGAGTTTACATCATTTCAACATGCCAATGTTTGTTGGAAGTTATTAAATACTGTAGCTGAAAGTGGGAATGTAGAAAATACTCAAAAAATATTTGATTTAATTATCAATAATAACTATATCACTGTATCAAATATACTTTTAGGACCATTAATAAAAGTTCATATTGTCAAGTAATAAGTTATATTATATTAATCTATATATGTTAAACTAATACATGATTTAAATTTAAAATTGTATTGTGTATGTGTTTAGCAACAATATTAAAGGAGCTTTGGAGAAATTTGAATGGTGTTGTAAAACATACCGATGTACTCCGTGGAAAAATGAATTAGCTTTAAAATTTATTCAAGCAGAAGATGCTATTTCCTTGCAAGTATTAACTGATTTGAGTACTACTGTACACGGTGAAGTAAATTCCTTGTATGATCTTATGTTTGCATTTATTGAATGTGACCGTGTTAAGCAAGCTCGTAAAATTTTAGAGGTAAGTAAAAAGTTTATCTTTTATTTTTTAAATTAATGGTTCTTGTAGCTTAATTAATTTTATTTATAATGATTAGTCCTTTATATAAAAAATAAATTGTAAATAATTATCTCTTTAATGTGTTAAAATACAAAAAAAAAAAATACAAATATTTTCTTATATTTGGTGTTGTTAAAACTCTTGTAGATTTTAAATATTTTATTCATATGGTGTATAAAAATACAAAAAATTGAATGTTTAAATTTTGATACTACATCATTTAATTTAATTTAATATAAAATATCCACCCATGATATTTTATTTTGATTAAAAATAGAATCTTGATGTTCTAATAATATTTAAAAACATGTTTAAAAAAAAAATCTTTATTAACTATGAATATTGAATTATATTATCTAGACCCCAGGGTTACGAACTAGACAAGATCGTATTAATTCGGCTTGTGCTAAATATGGATCTGATAATGCCGAAGAGTCTCTCATTCGTTTGTTGGAAGTTACAAAAAACATTGGACAATTTGACAGAACTAATATATTTAATGAACTTCTAAAGTTGTACAGTTAAGTCGCTTCATTATGAAATATTTTCGTTAATAATAACAAGTTTTATTTAATACTTTTCTTAGGTAAAAATAATAAAGTTGAAGAAGCAATGGCTCTTTGGACTCAAATGCAGGAAGAAGATTGCCAACCATCAGAACATTTCATGTGGTCTTTAAGCGAGCTTTTAAAGAAAAATGGACTTGAAGTTCCTTTCACAGTTAAGCAACCAAAAGAAAAAGTTTTAGTTGTCCCTAGTGACGTCAACAAAAGTTTATCTACTGATCTTGAGTCATGCATCAAAAATAATAACATAACTCAAGCTCTTGCGCTGCGCAAAACTATACATTCTAAAGGATTTAGTATTAACTCGTCAAATGAATCTAAAATTATTGAGCTGTTAACACGTGATAAAAGATTAAAAGAAGCATTTGAAATTGCTAAAAGCATGTTAGAAAGTAATAGGCCAATAACAAAAAGTATATTAGCATTTTTGGTAAAAAACCTTTCAGAAGCTGGCGACATACAAAGTTTAGAATATCTAAATGCAAAAGTTACTAAGGTAAAATAATTTTACCTAATATGTATCCCATATTATACTGATATCATATTCTCAATAATTATTTACAATAAGCTAACAGTATTGAGTTATAAAAAACATTATGGTTAATACTTATTTATGTTTATTTTATAATAAATTTTGTTATTTATTTTTTTGAAGTTATTGAGATTCTACTGTATCTAATCAATGTATACTAATGAGTTTAATTAATTTTTTTATTTTAAGGTTATGGGCAATAAATTGAATATGAATAACAAAATATTTAATGCTTATCAATCAAATGGTAACATTAACGATTTATTAGCTCGTTTAGAAACCAGTATTGATGAAAATATAAATGATGCAAACAAATTATCTGAAGTTATAAGGAATGTTCCAGGTGGTAATTTAGTGAACGTCTTAAATCATGACCCTTCATTTATACCAATAAGTTAGTATAATTTATTAATAACTAAGAATTACAATTTATTTATATAGTAAATTGATACTACAAAAAAAAATAAATATTCCATGATTTCATTTTTTTAATTAACATGTTTTGATTATATTTTTAGTTGAAAGACTACATACTAAAGTCTCACCATTTGGTTATAAGATCTTTGCTAATAGTTTATGGTCTCATTTCATGTTGAATAAAAAGTTTGATGAAGCTTTTAACATTTCTCATGAACTTGAAAATGAAAAGTTTGTTCAGTTTCGACAATTATTATCAGATATTCGTTCAAATAACAATATTGAGTTGGGCTATAAGCTCTTAGAAGTATTACCAAAGTTTAAGGCAGCCAATCAGAATGGAAATTTTGGAATAGTTTATAGTGCTATTATAGACTCTTATGGTTAGTTGAGAAAAATAAAATTATTTCAATTTCATAATTTAACTTATTATTAAATGTTTTGATTTAGTTAATCAAGGAAATATCAATGAAGCTATCAAAGTATTAGACAAGGCTTTAGAGAAAATTACTCTTAACGATATTAATAAATCAGCTCTAATTAGAATTAAAGATAATCTCGAGTCCCGAGGAGAAACATTTAAATACAATATAGATAATTTAGCAAAAAAGGTGAGTGAAATATTAATTTGGAGTAAATTCGATGTAATGAATTTAATCTGTAATTTATAGAGTGAGATTACTTAAATACCTATTATAATTTTATCAAATTCATCTTCATAATATTCATATTTAATTATTTCTGCGCAATTTGAACATTGCTATAATATAATAAATCATACAGAACATTATAGCCCTAATATTACTGTCTGCCAATGTTTTATTTTATAATATGAAAATACTCAACTCAAAATATTTATATATATTCGCATGTTTTTATTTTTATTTACAGACAAACTTCAAGAATTCAAATAGTCATAGTGAAGATTCCAGTGATTCATCTGACGATGAAAAAGTAGCAAAAGTCTAAACAAATTATTTTTAAGTTTACAAAGTAGTATATTCCTTCAATATTGTGTTATTATATTTTTTTTCATGTAAATATATTTTAATTAATTAAAAATCCTAAAATGTATTATTTTTTTATTTTGACTTATATACAAATTTTCGTATAATTATTACATTTGAAAAAATTATGTAATTAAATATATATTCAAATGTAAACTAATGACCATAACGGTTGAAGCAGAAAAATCATTAATTTCAAGATCAATAATAAAAATAAAAAACTATGTATTCATTTATAAATCATATTAAACGAATTGAGAAAATTATGAAGATGAATATTATTGAAGATGTAAATTACTCTTATTGCCTAGCCAACATGAGTTTTCCAGTGACCGTTCAAGAACTACTAATCTACTAATTTTTCAATTCTTCTGGGATAGCTTCAAATGTATAGGAGTCAGGTTAATGTTATATTCATAGACATTTCAAAAGCTTTTGAAATGGAAACCATAGTTTTCCAATTTAAATTCTACTTAATTGATAGATAACAATTTGTATCTTTATTTTGGTCATAAATTCTCTTGAATATTTGGTTACTTCTAATGTGTGTTATATTTATTCCCAGACTACAAAAAATAAACTATGTAAGGGGACAGGGGTATACAGTGGTTAGTGATTTATTGGTACACTCAGGCCTTAATTTTTTATGTTGAGCCTTTTTATCACGAAATAATCATGATATTATAAACAAATATAAAACAAACACATGTTTATAATACAATTTCTTATTCAAATCAAGTTAATAAGGCGAAGAGAATGTGAAGACAAACCCTTTTGTGTACTCCTTTGTATAGTAATACTCATAAATCATAATATATATTTTATACTGCATGTAAATTGATGTATAAGGATAAAAAGTATGTAAATGTACATATTATAGGCTTAAAATGTACATGTTAATATTATATAGGTATTTATTTATATTTATTAGTGTAGTTCTAATGCGCTATTTAACATATATATTTATCCAACATTACAGTATAGTATATTAATATATTATACATTTTTTTATGATTTTTTTTTTTATTTTTAAACCAAAAAATACAACACAATTTTGGGATAGCTTATGAAAAAAAAAAATTATAATCAATTGTTATAAAATAACAAAAAACGATATTCATAACCAATATTGTATTATCAATACAGACGTTTCGGAATAACCGGCCCGCAGGAACACAATTATTATTATTATATTTCGTTAGTACGTTTCTGATATTTTATGTACCTAATGCTTTTTACTCAATAAAATTTATATATATTATTTTGTATTTCAGTTGTTTGTGTCTCTTAAAGTTCCTACAAAATTACATCGCTTTTTATAATAATTATATATATTATATATTGTACCGTTAAAAAAAATTACACGAATGACTCGTTTTCACTTCAACATGGGAAAAAGTAATGTAAAACGTAACATTGATATTATGTTTGCGTTCGAAGTGTTCGAACGTTGGATTTTTTTTTTTAACTTATATAATATAATATGTATGTATATGTATATGTACGCATGCATAATAATATATATTGTAGTATATTATAATGGCATTTTTAAAGCTATGAAAATGTCATTTTGGCTGATCAATGTTTTACCGTCCCGTTTGGCGAACACCCATACAGGTAGGTACCTACTAGCTGAGTATAATGGGCTTTATAATAATATAATAATTTTCGACGTTCATAGAGAAAAAAAATCATAAAGAAAGTTGAAATACGTTAGGTATCCTTTTGAAATGGGCAGTCACCGATAATATTATTATTGTTGAACAGTATAATATCTATCCCTCTAAAATATCATATTATTCGCTACCAATATTAAAATAAGAGGAAATGCGAGCGCCCAGTATAATTTTTAATGACAGACAAAATCTCGATTTTGAAAGGTCGAAATCTCGAGCCTTGCCACCGAAACGTATCTATATTATTCCCGCTCTACGCGCTTTTATTCTTTTATATAACATAGACTTACTCATTTATTTCGTTTTTAATATAATATAAATTATAATATTAATTAAGTATCTAATAATATTATTTGAATATAATACAATATTTTACATAAATAAGTAACAATAACAAGATAAACAGTACATTTCTTTACGAATATAATTTAATAGGTATATTTTATTTGACTAAAATATGTTGTGTTATTGTTATCATTGTTTTCATTTTTTTTTATTATTATTTATTATTATTCGAAATAATGGTAAATTATAATAGAGAATAAGTATAAACGAAATTGACAAGAAACATGCGTTTATTAAAAAATGTCGATGTATTATTTTAGGATATAATATAGAATCATGTTATCGTATTATTGTTTTGATTATAGGAATGAGGTATGATGATGTACCTATTTTGTTTGTATGTAATATAATTTTTGTTCTGATGACTCATTATAATAAACGCATTTTTCGTGTCTTTCCGAGGATAACAATATTATTACAATTAAATAACGAAGACTATTTTATAATAACGTGTTAAATCTATCCGATTAAACAAAACGTAATGATAATAATAAAAATAATAATAATAATGGTGGTAAAATAGTATTTACACAGAGAACTTAATATAATTTAATATAAATAATATATGATATATATAAATATATATATATTAATAAAAATAATAATACGATGGTATTATTTTCTGAACTAGGTATAGGTAGGTAGGTGTATTAAAACTAAATAATGTTTACATGAAGCGAATAACAGTGGCTTAGTATAAATTATAGAACAACACCCGCGGGGGGGTTAACGAAGATAATATTATAATTTATATATAATATATATAATAATATATTTATTAATGTTATATTATTTTTAATTTTTTTTTATTTTAAGTAGGTATATAAGTTCCGCCAAGACAAGAAGAGAAGAGAAAATAAAACGAAAAAAGATGAGAATACCTACCTATTATGTATAATATATTACCTGTTAGGGCGTTGATATATAGGCAACACATTATATATTATTATTACCGGCAATATTATTAGTTATTACCTATATAATTATAATAACGCAGAGAAGACATCGGTGTATATTATAATATTATATGACGTATTTTGTAATATTACAGTTATATCGTTAGTTTTAGTTTTTGTTCGGTATCGTCAATAATTTCGTATCGCTCTAGAGTACAAACGGTACAATACGCAGTTACACGAATGATCTGCTAGAATTTTGCTTTTGGGGGAGGGGACTGATAATTTATTAAATAGGGGATGCTTAACTGGAATCTCTAGTAGGCCGATGCCGTGGGTTTTGAATTTTGCAGTAACCTTCATACAAACGACAATATTTTAATACACGGTTACTCGTTGTTTTTTTTTTTTTAGATAAGCGTTTTTTTAATTTTCCGGAAATTGCTGGGAAAGGTGCAGCTTCCTCGGCCTTCCCGCCTATATCACTGAATTATGTTTGAATAATACGCATCACAATAAGACGGCGTTTGTTTTTGCGTACAACAATATCTCTCTAAAGTCGGAGTCTGTACGATAAACGGCGATCATCGGGTAACCAGGACGTATGAACTAAAATATACATATTATTATATAACAATATTATATATGTATATCTTAGGCCATGCTCGGACGTGTATCTATGAACGTATATTATTATAACATAGGTAGTAAACGTTTATGACCGGTAAGTGTTATTTGGTATTGTTATAGTCACGAATCGAGTTCGCGGTATGATTATACGTATTATGAACGGTTAATAATTTTTCGGGGTTACGTTATAGTGACGACGGGGAGAAGATGTCAAAAGACGAATATTATATAATATGGATTGACGACAACTGTAATTATTACACAATATAATATTATATTAAAATCGCTGCAGTCCGTGTGAAAACAAGAAACGAGAAATATCGATGATATGTTCACACGCCGGACACCAAGTACGTATATACTATTATATCATATAATGATACTTAGACGGGTGTCGTACCTATATCATGTTTATGCGAAAATATAATAATACACGAAATCGCGCGTTTCCTCGTTTGGACGATATTGTCTATTTCGATATTATTTTATGGTGTACGTTGTACCCGTGTTGGGATACTAAAGACGTCTGTTTGTATTTTATAGATTCCGAATCGCGTGTTGTTTCGAGGAATTGTTTCTGTTATTTTTTTTTTTTTTAATATTATTATATTATAATGTCCGCGATTGGGACGAGCGTATTTGGGTTAAGCGATGACGATGACCGTCGGCGATGTTCTGTCGTTCGGTCGGTTCTTGTGTAAACGTTCTTTTAGTTTTTCGCGTCGTCGTCCGGATCCTTCAGCGTGTGCCACTGCGCGATCGGACGTCTCGGCGACGCCAACATGTCGGACCAGTGCCGTAATTCGGTGCCGGTGGCGTTGTAGCCCAACACCACTTTGCCGATGGGCTCAGACGTACCGATGCGATCGTAGTCGACCACCGTCACCACCAGATTGACTTTCTGCAAATATTTTAATAACGTCGTGATACATACAATATTTTATACCACTTTGACTACAATAATATTAGGTACATTGTCTGCAGAGCTGGGATTTATAATGTGCATAGGTATAGGTGTGTTTTTTTTTAACACATTTGGTTAACGCCCGAATGTTTACGGATCGCCTCGTATCGTATCGATATAAAAGCTTTAATTTTTATTTCCCGTGATGTTTTTATATATTTTTAGTTTAATATAATGAAAATCATTGCATACAATGACCGTAAACGTGAAAAATGTATATTTTTTTTATGTATATGTATTAACGAAAATAGTACTATAGATTCGTCATTATAAAAACGGTAATTTTTTTTTTGTGTTTAACGAAAAATGATGTAGATGTAGAAGTATCTAAGGTTTACAGAATTGAATTATTTTATATAAAAAGTAACTTAATTTAATCCATTTTAAAATTATAAGATGCTTCTCGTTCGCTCTAGTTAAGTAGGAGGTTACTAGTTGGGAAATTATTGATTAATTCGTTGTGTATTTTATTTTATTTGTACTGCATGTTATAACATAAATAATCACTATAAGTACTTAAGTGTATCAGCCAATGAGCTAATAGTCCCTTAAACATGATTTAGTGGTCCGTGATCGGTCCATTCAATTTTATTGAACCATTAAATCAATCAATTTTTCATTCAAACCAGCAATATCATGATAACTTATTCCAACAAAATCAAACGCAAGTATATTTTATTATTTTATGTTGCATATTTATAAATTCTATCTCAAATTATTAACTATATGAGAAATAATAATATTATTAGGACTAAGGTTTAACAAACAAGTATGACAAAGTGTATAACCAACACGAAAAACCCCTTTGCCGAAGAGTGAGTAACACTAACTGAGTATAATATTATAATTATCGGTTACAATCAAAGACGACACACTTTTAATTTCGACTTCGTGGTACGGTCGATTGAAAAAACCCTTGAATGAGTTTATTTGTTGTATTTATTAACAAGTATTTGGACTATGAAACGAACAGAGTGGGCCATTTTTATAAGCTTTTTTTATTTAGTTTTAGATAAAATTATAATGTCAACACTTTTTAAGCATAACTCGAGTTTATTTGATAAGTTATGAAGGTATAGCACTATATTTTTAAATGTACTATGTAATGACAGGTGTGTCTAATAAATTAAGATGAATATATAAGCTAATGTGATTTTAAGAAGATGTCAACGCATACTTGGTTTTCTATTGACCATTTGATTTACGTGTTACATGGACAATTTGCGTTGAGTTGAACCAATCGTATGTTTTTAGATTTCCTTTTAGAATAAATTGTTACATTATCAAAATTATTGTAGAGAATATTATAAGCTCTGTTTGTATATAAGATTTTTTACAATATTTTAGTTTTTTTTTACGCTATATGAGTAAGTACATTTAATAAATTGCAATATTTTACGTACGGATTCTTATATAAAAATTGAATTATCTAAAAAAGTTACAAACAAAGAAAAAAAAATAGAAACGTATGTAAAGTACAAACACAGATAATGTATTTAACTTTAAGTTTAATAATAGATTAATTCACTCAAATATTAATTTCAACAACATCAGAATACCGAATTGATTCTGCTTAACATAAATTCACTTTTTCGTGCGTGTATTAGGAAATAGTAGGTACCTATATATTAAAAAAAAATGGTGCACTGACATCTTAAAACTCATTGTTTATAATGGCTTATATTACTTTAAACTTTAATTTAAAAACACAAATGAAATACTCAAATACACACGAGTTTAATGTTTCAATCAAATCAAGTTCTTGTTAAACTCTTTTTTCTTAAAATCGAATTCCTGATTTGTAGTCACGAATTGATATTTTTTTTTTCATTACCTATACCTACTATAGAAATAGGTCCTAGTTGTGATGAATGGAATATAACTTGCAATTATTAATTTCTTAAAATCAATAACTATAAATAATGTATTGTTTTTATATTGTTTCGGTGTCATAGGAATACTTCAAATTTTGAAAATTAATTTAGAATGGCTGAAGGTACTGCAATATAATATAATCAAATATAGTTATTGCATGTTGTATGTTAGATACAAGTGTACCTACAACAGTAAATACATAAAATGGAATATAATGTAGTCACGTAAAAGAGAAACGAGAAAACTTTTAAGGATGCGTAGGTGTATAACCAAATATTTTCATCTTATAACTTCACTATATATTTAATTAAAATCGTACAAGTTGGCTTATAAAATAATATAAAACACATCAAAGTATTGTGTCCGTGACAAGGATAGTAAAACAGTCATCAGTTGCATATTAAAAAATAATTTATACAAGATTATTGTTTTAAATGTAAACACAAATTTATTAGAAAAGTTTAACGCTTTTGGATGTTATTTTTAGATAGGTAGATTGAAGTTATTACCAAATAAAATTTCGCTGTTAAGATAATAATTATTTTTTATTTTTTTTATTAAAACATTAAAGGTATATTTGCTTTTTTAAATGAGCATAAATATATAATTTCATGTAATAGAATACATTTTTTAAAATATTAATGCATAAAAATTCAATTTTGAACGAGTAAATGGTTAGAAAACAAGTATTTTACGTTTAGATTAGTGAAGAGGAGTTATCAGAAAGGACTTCTGTTAGGGTTAGATATATGGAATATGAATTAAAAGTTTATCTAACGTTCTCTGAAATATGTTTGTCAATCTCTACTAAATTTTAAAATTTAAATACTTTATAATTTATAAACTTATAGATAATTAATCACTTTTTGGTATATGATTTTTATTTATTAAAATTACCAATATATATTAGATTTCTATTCCACAAATATTTTTAAATTTAGAAATTTCAAATCTGATTTAATAACTGAAAAATAATTCATAGTGAAAATTAAGCTTATTAAATACATGCAATTTGGATAGGTACATAAAAAATACACACGTAGGTATTTATACTTTCCATTATTTAAGGGATAACCAAAATATAATATAAACATTTATTTGAATTTCATACTTTGAATTGTATAGGTGAGCTATTTTTACAAAAATTACTAAACATACAAGCAATTTAGAGTTGTTTGGGCAGTGTGACCTTGAACTTTAAGAGTGAATTCGAAAATAATTAAAATGTATGCTTGCGTAGCTAAAATTACGATGGAAATTAAACGTCAGCCGATTGTCCCACTTTTTGTCTTTTGGGTTGTTACATAGGTAATATATTATTTCACCTTTGGCGAATTTTGTAATAAAAAAAAGTTTTATTATAATATCGATTATACCAATGAAGTTTTGATATTTAAAAACATGGTAAATCAAGTAAAAAAATTACTATTTTTTAAGGTGATTAAGTTTTTTTTTGCTTATTGAGTATTAAATTATGCTTTAGAACTCTAGACTAATAATCAACGAGATAACAATTTATCGTGTTTAGTTTGTATACAAATATTAATACCTGATTTACACACGTTTAATTTTTTCATATATGCAATTCTATATTATATAGATATTATTATTACTTTTATCTTCTATCTTATATTTACAGTATATAGATAATAACCTGTACCTAAAACTATATTACCATAATTTTTGAAAACACAAATTGTATTTACTTGTATCTGTTCAAATGGCACTTCGAATGTGAACGACTCGTTGTAATATGGATTGAGAGTACATTTTTTTATACTCGTTTTCTTTTTCTTTAACCTTTTCCCATTTTGCATTAATGCGATCTTCACGTACGGATCTAGACAGTAGATATTATATTATACATCATGTTTATGATTAGTGAAAACATAGGAAGCATATCATACGACACAATTGCAGAACATGGTTTTTATCGTATTTTTACCTGAAAGTCCACCAACATCCATTTTCTTTAAGTTTTTAGCTTCCAATATCACAACGGTAAGTTTTCCGGCAGTAGGCACGTAACGCAACGAAAAGCAAATGTCTCCCAGCTTATTGTCCTGAAAAATGGCAAAACAAATAGTTTTAATGACAAGACATGTTCGTAGGTATAATCTTTCGAATCGGTACAAAAAAAAAAACAATCCAATTTTCTAAAATAAAACAAATTGATTTTTTACACGGGAACTTGTACTAGGTAATACAGCATGTTCCAAATGATTTGTGCCACTAGATGTGAATTTTGAATCTAATGATGTTATATTATTATTATTATTATAGGTCTTAAATAACGCTTTGGAGTATTCAAATTCTAAGTAACCACTATACCTAAGTGTTTTGACATTCTACACTATATAAGGTCTAGCACCCACTGCTCTATATATAATATAATAATAAAAAAAGTAATGTTAGTAAAACAACAATAAAATATAATATTTACTATATATCAATATAATACATATTACAGGCTATTCCTTATAGAACATAGTATTATGTATTATTACGTTTATTATACTATTCACCCTATATTTGCCTGGGTATTTTGCGTCCAGGGTTTGTCAATATATGTAATATATTACGGTGTTTCATAGTAAAATATTAATAATGTTTTTAAATTTATTTTTAATTCCGATCAACGATATAATATACTGTTGATTGGTAAACATAACAAAATATTTTTAGATTGAAACGTTGAAAATTATTTTATTAAAAATATTTTTTTGATTTTTAAAAACTTTAGTTTTACAGAAGAAATTTAAATTTAATTGAACTGTAAAAAAATTAATTCATAAAAAACTGAAATACATAATTCTTTTTTTTTTTTTGATTTGCACGGTTCAACTAATATTTTATCGTTAACGAAAACATCGCATTTATACAAAATTAGCGTAGTATACTAGTATAGTTATTATTATTATTATATTCAGCGCCAATAAATACCTACAACACAATTATACATACTATATAATATAATATATGCTAATAATATTATTTAATACACTGATCCTAATTAAATCTAAAATAATATCATACCGTTGTTTTTGTACTTAAATGTTACTCAATGTCTATGTACAAAAACATAACCTTTAGATCATAACAATAATATATACGTGAAAATTTGCATGTTTCCAGAGAACTACTTTAAATAGTTTCGCTCACACTTTACATTGGTATCAAAGGTCGAATTGTGTCGAAGGAAATCCACTAGGTAATATTAAAAGTAACATGTTGTAAACTGTACAGTTTAAATTATGATTTTAATATAATATATCGGATGGTTTTTAGTGGATACGTACCTATCTAATATCGAACTATTGTATATATTTCAAATGTGTTAATGAGTATAATATATTAAATAAAAATTATAATATCCATATCATATAGGTTAACATTGCGAAACGTTTGAATCGTGATATAAAGTTAAACTGTTAGAGTATTTTTCTGTTATTAATTTATTCAAACATATTAGTAATATTTTATACCCTTGTATGATTATTTAAGACATTATTAGAATATAAAGTTATGAATTATAATTTTGTCATTGAAATATTTTGAAAAATACCATATAGCGTCCATACAATTTAGTTAGTAAATCATAGGATGTTTGTGTAAAAATAAAAATTCTCGAATAACACAATTTTCTTAAAAATAATATCGATGGTGGTAGGCTTAGATCATATGATCTAAGGTGGTAGGTAAGACCAAATAACGTAACCCTAAACTTTATCGAAATCGAGGTTTTAACTTTTAACTGATAATCATTAAACACATGTAAATACTCGTTTTTAACCAAGTAATATAATACTCAAATCATTTTTTCCAATGGTAAGTTTAGCTTATAGTCATTTATGATAAGTTTAACCCACAAAGGAACATATATAATATATATATATATATTATATATATATGGTCATATGATCAAGTAATGTAAGCCATAATAATTGTAAACGGCTCCAGTCAATTGATGTAACTCTCATTGTAACCATCATTATTTTATTTGTCTGACAATACGTTATTTATACGATGCCGTGAATTACGTTATTTGGCCTTTCCACAATCGGATTATGTATTATATATGATATAAGATAAATTAGAAATGCGTATCAATAATAATAAATGTTTCACAAAAATGAATTAGCTCAAAATAAAATAAGTTTTTTATTATGTTAGTTCAATAAAAATGGTTATCCTATATAAATATGACATTATGTTTTATTTTAAACAAATAATTTTAAGGGCTATTTACAGTATTAATGTTTATCTGTGCTAAAATATAATTACAATTATCCACGTAGATACTTAATCGTAAATCAAAATACTCGAAAAAAACACACAACGGTTCGATAGGAATAATTACTAACAGTGGTGAGTAAGTAGGTATGAATTTTGCTAAGTTCATTCACGTGTGGCAATAAAAGGAGATTAGTTTAGTGTCAGACCATTGATACCAATTCTGCGTCTGCGACACTTGATCACAACAACAATAAAATTAAATATAACGTTAACGCTAGCCGTCAACGAGGGAAAAAACCGTGAAAAAGTCACGTCCATTTTCTTTCAACGAGAAAAACTGTCAAACGCATGAATATCTAAAATTATATTCCTAGAACATCGAAAACAAAGGATTTAAATATAAA
Source organism: Aphis craccivora (assembly GCA_009835225.1). Taxonomy (NCBI): domain Eukaryota; kingdom Metazoa; phylum Arthropoda; class Insecta; order Hemiptera; family Aphididae; genus Aphis; species Aphis craccivora. Next base: position 14,194 of record VUJU01002108.1, on the reverse strand, counting down.
ACTGATGTATATATAATATAATATTTATATATATGTATAAAAAAAAAAAATAAATAAAAATCATAATATTAGCAGAACACCACAAAAACACGAGACACAGCACACATTTTGGTATGACACAGGGCTATAGTTCGGCTGAGGAGGCCGTCGTACTTACGTGAGTATATATTTTTTACATTGTTGGTTTTCGTGGTGCACCGTGTTCCAAAAAAATCGGGTCGATTTTTTGTATTCAAACCAAAACAATACAAACAGAAAAAATAACAAAATACAATGCTTGCGAACAACAATAGATAATAATATGAAAAAAATGTAGATGTAAAGAAGAAATAAAATATTGCAACAATATATATATATATATATAGGTATATATATATAATGTAAATGTAAGTGTGTGTGTGTATATATATATACAGGGTGATTTTTTAAATCAAACATCATAATTTTATGTATAGTTTGTGAAATACTTGAATTTTTGTTTTATTTTATTGGACATTTTTAACCATACACTATTCTAGCTTTAATAAGTACTCAAAAAAAAAAAAAAATTAGAATAATGCATAGTATAAAAAACAATAAAAAAACAAAAATTACAAATATTCTTTGAAACACAGCCGGTTTACTTAAAAAACCCCTATATACATATAATACACAAAATACACAGTCACACATATAATATACTGAAAAATAATAATTTATATTAGTACATAATATTATATGTGTGTGTGTGTGTAATAATATAATAATATATAGAATAGAAAAGTATTGCATGCTTGTTTTATACGAAAATCACTGATCCCAAAATTAACCTATGAATTAATTAATTAATTAGATAAAAATAAAGATTAAATTCAAACAATAGTTAAATATAAAATAAACATGAATCATAGAATAAAACTAATATTATCTATAGGTATTATAATATGAAAATAATCATGAAATAGTGTTTGTTCCTGTCCGCTGAAATTACACATGAGTTTTACCTACTAGTTGGCTATCATGGTCCAATTGACAGTGGAATAAAATATTATCGTAACAATATTATAATTTGTCTTTTAAAATGTTGCAGTAGTTAGAAAAAATTAGTGTTTTATTTTGAAACGCTTAAAAAACGGAAAAATACTTCAAAAGATTTCCATGAAGTTTTCTCAGCATGAAAAAATTCACAAGTTACTTTTGCGTGTATACAATCAGTACGACAAATTAATAATAATAATAACAAAAACAATAATATGTTACTTATGGACAAGAACAATATAATAATATAGGAAAAGCTTATAATTAAAATATAATATAGACTCCCATAAATAATTCGCCACGATCGCTTTTTTTTACTGACCTGTCCTCCTTCTCCTTCAACCGACTGCAGTTCTCTCCATTCTTCAATCGTCTGAGCCAAATCAATCTGACACAAGGGCACTTTTACTTCTCCTATTTGATCGTGCTTGGAGAACCGGTCAAAATCGAAAATGGCAAACACCAAAGTTTTGTTCATCGCATCTGCATAAGGTATCCCCTGTGGGACGACGAAAGGAATACAAATAAGTATTATACAACTCAATTATATATTATGTAAACTATATAGTCTATACTCTATGTATATATATATATATCGATTAACACTATAGGCGTTATATTATAGGTAGGCAGTAGCAAAATTTGATGTATTCTTATTCTTCTAACGATTTGTAGTTACAAATATAGTTGGGGAGGAAGAGAAATTGTTCTACCTTTCAAACAATTTACTAATGATATAAATCTATGAATGAGAACATTTTATAGTAGCGGTCTATGAATCTATATTATAGAATTGTTAATAATTAGTAAAAATATACCAAGTTAGTATTATATTAAAATTAACAAGACTTAACGAATACTTAATTATAATATAAATAATTTAATGAGAAATTAGTAATTATATTTTGTTCTATTAAAAATGAACAGAGAAAATAATATTAAAACTCAAACATAATGCTTTTAAAAATAGTATTGTAATATTCAATAAAATAGAGCTTAAAACAAGGTAGGGCCGGGAGGGGAGAAACGATATATTTGCCTCACCTATAAAATGATAGGGGGCACCTGCCCCCCTCCTTCCCTTTCACTTATTGGCCCCACAGATTACGCTTATATAGTTATTTATTATTTGATTTTCGTTACGTTCATACTTTATAAACTCAAAACTGATAACGTTAGATAATCATAATAATAATTAATAAAAATACTCACCTTGAACTGGAATGTTTCGTTAAAGACGGGATTCAGTGTTTTTCTGTGCACTTTTGTTTCGAATTTTTTCTTTTTGTCCGGTAATAAATAAACCTTTACGTACGGATCCGAAGTACCTCCCATGTCCAGGGCCGGTAGATCTTCCGCTTGGATCACAGTCACGGAGAGAGTATTGCCTTGGAAATCATATTCCATCTGTAACAAGTATATTGTTTTTTCCCCATGCCACCGAATTAGAAAAATGTCAGACATATATAAAGACATTCTATTACTGTGTAGTTTTACCTTGAATTGTAACCTTCCCAACTTTTTCTCGTCTTTCGTACTGTCTCCTTCTTCCGCGATTTCTTCCGCATTATCAGCCAATTCTTCCATGTCTGGTTGTATCTAAAAAATAACAGAAATTGTACATCCGACGATGTAAAATTTGTTGTTTTTTTCAATCAGTTAAAAGTTTCCCTGTTGTATTATGTGTTGAAAGTAGAATTTCTATATATTTGTATAGTATTATCCGTCCTTAATTAAAAAATTAAATAAAGTTTAATATATATGTTTGACCGATTTAATTTCAAATATTTCAAGGTATAATTCATTAGAGCTAAATAGAGCGTTTAAGATCAATAAATTTTTAATTTTTAAACTACTTCCAGTGATTATAATAGTTAATAGTTAATTAATTTATTATTTAAATGATGATGATAATAATAATAATAATAATAATGTTATATTATAATCACGTTATTTTCACCATTAATTAAACATACATAAGACTATAATAATGTACGTGATTATATTCTGTACAATCGTACCAAAAACGGGACGATTTAACTAAAACCGATCATATGCTGTTTAATTTATTTAGAAATCCTTACTTTTTCTTTGTAGGCCGAACCTAATAGTTGGACAGCCTTTAGATCGACAACGCCTTTTCCCTTTTTGCCATCTTTTGTTCTTCGTTTCCTGAAGAATCTGTGTATGCAAAAGCCCACGAATCCGACGGCTAATAATACTACCGCTATACACATAATATAGTTAAAATAATTATACTAATAAAGTTATTGTACAAAATATATGACTTTATTGGAATTAATTTATAGAAAACTGTTGCTGACCTATTATTATAGACCAAGATGCCCATGGTGGCATTTCAGAACTATCCGTTGGAGTTAAAGTGTTTGGCGTGGACGTGAAGAACGGTATGCTCGGCGTCCTTACATCTTTGTCAGGGAGTTTATTTTCTGCACATAAATAACATTTCAGTGAAATAAGTTAAATATAATATTGTTTTATAGCATATCTATATTCTATTCTATTCGTTGCGTCCAATTTATAATCTAACAATGTGATGTATTGCGTATATTTCGCACTAGCTATGGCATCAAGGGTGTGTGTGTATGTGTGAATGTGTGGAGTATAGTTGGTAAGGGGGTTGTAAAGGTGTCTCAAGGATCCATCAAGACATGGAATAACAATTTTTGCAAAAGCCGTTCATATAATACAAACTGACTATTATTTGCCCGTCGCAAAATGCTAGGCTTACACTTTTGTGCCATTCTTTAAAAACATTATATGTATTATGTGCGTGTACTTAGGTAATATATAACTTAGATAGAACAAGTTCAATTATTTAAAAAATAATGTTTACTTATTTTTATGGACCAATAGTGAACAAACGGAAGTATAATAAATTGTATAATAGAGCGAATAGGTAGTAAACGTGCAAGTGACAGGCGCTTTTTAAAAATATCAATAAATCTTTTTCGGCACATTTCTTAAACGGCTGCGTAATTTGAAATTTTGACGAGGTTGTAATATAGCAGTATAAATTATGCGATATGAAAAATAGTGGTCCAGACATTACTAAAAGACATGTTATATTATCATTATTATTTTACTGTGTAAAGCCATCATAAGTGGCTATATGATTTTATATAGAATGTATATCTTGTGTAGGATGTGTCCGATATGTAGGTTGCTGTGTACTCACTTATAACGTCTGTGTTTTCTAGCTTTGAACTTATAGTCGTTTCGGCGTATCCGGTACCGTACAAGACGGGCGTGCCCTGTCTGGGCTGCTGGTCAAATCCCGCTCCTGATGTGCCACCGATTGTCTTATTTTCGCCCATCGATGGTGGCGCCGTACCAAATTTGTCGGCCGAATCGGATCCATCGTTCTGAACGGGTGCCATATTTTATTCTGTAACGTAAAACTGTTGTTGTACAAAAAAAAAGTAAGACGAACTTATAGTAATAAATATTTAACTAGTATCCATATAACAAAGATTACACTTTAATATTTTATTACTATATCGAAAAACGAAAATCTACTTTATAATAGTTGTGATATTATGACGATGATTGAAAGTCATTATCGATATTCGATATCCATATAAACACAGTTTGTCATTGATAATATTACATTTTACCTGTATGACATTCTAATAAATTTGAGTATTTATCAAAACTTTCAACTTAAGATTATTCCAATTATTTTAATCCATAAATTTTCGTCTCATAAATAACGATGTCTGGTTTACTCTGATAATGCTGTACCAACATCTCCTCAACATTCAAATAATACCTTTACTTATATTCTGTTACTATGAACAGTTTGATTAAAAAATGTAACATCCTCACAAATCTGTTATTTTCAATAATATAACACATTAGAGGCGAGTAATCACTAATCTCAATATAACTTGTTGTCATAAAATAAGTTGGACACGTGGCCTCTTTTTCACTTCACAAAATAAAATAAAATTTAAATTAAACCCTTAGTATCTACTATCTACATTGTAGAATCTAGTGTCACCGGAGTTTTCCTTAATTTATACAATCATGACTTGTATTTATTTTAACTCCAAATTCGCATATTGTTTATTCACAAATATAAATAAGAAGTAAATATTACATATTTTCTTTATTCAATAAAAACTTTGTGACGCTTAGTTTTTATCGTACATTTTCTTTTTGTCAGATAACACAAACCCTCTCTTTTTATTCATAATATTTACATTTGATAAAATTTATACATATAAACTAATATTGAAGATTATTTTTATTTTTGCTTATATAATATGTGAAAGATGTAAGTATACAACATTTTTTTTTATGTAATAGAAAAATATCTATATTACCTAAAGAGAACCAAAAATTTTGAATAGGTAGAATTTAAAAAAAACAACGGTAACAGCAGAAATCGAGAACACTTTTAACTTAATAATATACTATACCACATTAGGTATATTATAGGCAGTATTATACAATTAACAAATTTCACAGAAACTCTTTTGTAAAAATAATTATTTTTGATTTTCTATATAGACAAACATTTAACAAGAAATTTAAAGTCACATTTAACCATAAAAAAGAAAAAAAAACATTAAACATTTATACATGTTATTTACTACTGGTCAAAACCTGTCAATCTTCATAGTCACGTCATTTATTGCTTTCATTTCACATGTGCTCTATACTTCTATGACATTCTTATGACATTTTGTAGACCGCATTGAAATTTAATAATGTATAACGGAGCTTACTACACTTTATAAAGTAATGAACCAATAAATAACTCAGTAATTTAATTTCGTATACAACCAAGAGGAATGGCGTTTTTGCAAATATTTATAAAATTTCGTGTGTTATTTCTTACATATTTTTACTCAGAATTTATTGTTGAATCTAATCGATAAGTCCGAAGATATATTTCATATGATATAATACACTTTTAGAGAAAATTTAATATCATTTAAATATTTATTGAATGTAGGTATCCAATATTTATTTAACTAATATAATATGTACTATCTAGCATGATTTATCAATTATGCCCCTTAGGTTTTTCATTTCATAATAAATTTATTCAAATTCTGGTTTTTGATATTTTCAAGTGTATTGAATGACCATATATTTTTTTCAATTATTTAGGGTTTTTATATCATTTAAAGAAATTTAAAGAGTGACTGTGGTGGTATACACTTTTTTTACAAATGAAAACTAACCTTTTTTTTTTTTTTAGAGTACCTTTTTAACGATTGTACCGATTTTTTTATGAAAATATTATTGAATTTAAAACTAAATTTTAACGAGTAGTTTCAATAGATTCAAAATATTTACATTTTGAAATTATTTAAAAATATTATTTATTCAGTATTTTTAGTAAAACTTGTTTGAAACATCTAGTTATTATACAACAATAATTTAATATTTAAAAATATTTACGTACACTATCCTAATAATTAGTTATTGATGAAAATTAATTTAAAATATTATCTGTTAACAATAATGATTATAGGAACCAGATTAATAATATTTATTCAAAAAAGATAATTATGACAAACGAAACATGAAAATAAAAAATAAAAATGTTAAAATTAAAAAAAAAAAGCAAAAAAATCGCTGCCGAAACCAGGGATCGAACCAGGGACCTTTAGATCTTCAGTCTAACGCTCTCCCAACTGAGCTATTTCGGCTACATGATATGACCTTGTTTTTGAAGCCATTTTAACAATTAGGTACATAATATATATAGTTTATATAGTTTAGACAATGCAAAATGAAATTGGAATATTAAGTATAATAATATTATATTATCATAATTATTAATTATTCTAACTATATTTAAAACCTTATAGTTAAAGGTATTAGCCAGTAGGTACTTATTTTTTTCTTTCGAAGTGTTTTATAAATTTGCATGTACCTGCCTATATAGTCAGTTATATTATTAATTAGGGCTCGGATTTTAAAGCCTATGTTAAGTACCTAGGTACTTATGCTTCTTTTTTATATACCTATAGAAATCTAGTTTTTATACATAAATTCGTTTCAGGTCATTCTGATTCCAAATTAACCGATTTATTTTTGCTTTTTTCGGCTCTTTTCGTTGCTTTTTCAGATATTTCAGCTGTAGAATTTTTATGTTTACTTATTATAGTAGGTAGGTAAAAATAAAAAATTGAATTAATAAGAAATGTAAAAACCCAGAATGCGGACTAAAATACTAAATAGTGGTTATTTTGGATTATTATTGTTTTGTTATCGGGTTGTTTTTTAAATAGGTATAGGTATTAAACGTATAGATTGTCGATCTAGGTACATAATATTATTATAGCCAAGAGCCAGCAGTACCTCTTCGACCTTCGGTTAGTATACTTATTACATCGATATCGACCATTTCAAAATTTAAGATTTAGTGTTTTAATTTGAAACCTTTTGTAGGTATGAAGTATGCAGGCACAGAATAACCAGAAGGCTCACTCTTTTTGAATTACACGGGTTCTTTTCTTATGGGGGATAGATTTGCAATACCTGTTGGGATATCAGTGTAGTCTGTATATAAATAATAACCAATTGTACAACCACAGAATATTATATGACCCCGTATTACA
>VUJU01002107.1:13806-42266 GCA_009835225.1 Aphis craccivora | reverse complement strand
CCAATAATGCTATAAATGCTCTAAAAATGAAAAAATGTCGAAATATGCAAAAAAAATGCAAAATAAAATTTGTAGCTTTCAAACCCTCGTTACATGAAACGAATTATGTACTTAGAAAGCATTGTATATGATCAACCAAAAAAATATGCATTTTGCTTTGAAATCCGGGCCCTACCTATTACCTATACTTCTATTAGATTATTAGAATGATTTGTAGAAATTTACTCCACGGACCACGGAAAACCTATAAAAAGTAAATATATGAAAAAAAAATGGTATTCGTATTGCGCAGGAATTCTACCGTTGTTTTTTTGGTATACCTATAGTAGGTGATCTAAAATTATTAATTCTGTCATACCTATACCTACCTACTATCAACATGGGGCTATTCTTATTCTAATAATTGAAAAAAAGATTTCTTCCGAGTCCCAGGTTAAGTCACAATTATAAGTCAGATGATTGGAAATTATATAAAGTCTTAAAAAATCGTAGTTACCTACGTTACAATAATATGACTATAAACCGCTCAAAAAATATCGGTGTTATTCACAAACTGAATGAGCTATATCACTCAGACAATAGAATGTAGGTACTTATCTTAATTATTTATATCTTAATCGTAGTCCTATTGATAATCGTAGCGGAGGTCAGTTAATACCCCCAAGAAACTTTATTCAAGTTTTTAATTTTAACAGATATTAAAAAAAAACGTTTACTACCTACAGGCACTTAAAAATGTGTAGTTTGTAAATAACAGAATTTAATTTAATTTAAAAAAGTTTTAAATATTAAAATAAGGGACAAAATAAAGGTACCTAAGTATTTGTATGTATAACTACTTTTAAATTCACAGATCACTTGCTATATTAAGCAAAAAAAAAAAAAATCAACGGACTGGAACTTGTAACCGACCCAACAGTCAACATAAACGATAAACCTACCTATAAAGGATAAGAAGATCGGAAGTGGAATAAAGGGTTAGGTTTGCTAGGTTAAGTATCGTAGGACAGTCGACTAACCCAACCCAACGAGAATAGCTATTGTATACCCGTCTTATATAATATACAGCCAATCGTCAAATTTAGGTATATTATAAACTAATAATAATATGTATTACGATGAATAATAATTATTTAATATTATAATATAGGTATTCATATTAAAAGTATATTATATAATATTTATAATAGCCAATAGGAATTATGAATATATTATGGATACTATTAATATGGACGTGCGTCCGAACGGCTTACGGTACTATGGTAACGGAGCTATATAGGTAATAATATTGTATAGTTGTATCTATGTTTTATATTTTATATATAAATAAAATTGTTAAATATGGTTTCTATGAACTATAAAATATGTTATAGAAACTACTAAGTCTATACTACATTATTATTTTGCGACGAACTATTGAGAGAGATTTCATCGACGTACCTACATATTATTATATGCATATAATATAATATACGCAACTCATTATATTAAACATGAGCGAGCTTAACAGAATAATTTATAATTATATGTAAATTTAATACGTAGATGATAAAATATTAGAGTGAATATCAATATCTTAATTTACTTATTTCTTTATTTTCCATTGTGTTTAGGAGTGAACGTGCTGAAAGACAGATAAATGACTTATTGAAAACTAATGAATCCAAGCAGCCTGATCACCAACATAAAGATATTGATATGCCTCAGATTTATTATCATAAGTATTTATTAAGATGTGCCGAGACCGTAGAACCCGTTCCGATGCAAAAATCGTGGATAGAGAATATTCTTAAAGTACTTACTCATAATAAACTTCATTTTTTCGGACAAATATAAAGTCTTGTAAAATGTTGTAGATTTCCCTAAAAACGTTTATTTAACCGTATTATACCTAGGTACTTGTATACAATTCTCTATAAACATATGGTAAGTACTATTAAGTGGTAATACATTTATTTAATAGGTAAATAAAAAAACGTAATAAAGATAATTTAAATTGAATTTATAAATCGCATATCATCACCTGTGTAATACCTAAACATATTTTTCTAGGTAGGTAGGTACTTCTATAGTTCTAAATAATTTTTAGTAATTAATCATTCAAATAATTGTTAGAAATCAGGGTCAATGCGTTGGAAGAAAAACACCATTTTGGAATATTTGATCGAGGAAATTAAAGCCCAATACATTATCGATGGTAAAAAATTTTACGTCGATAATACTATATTACCAATTTTGAATTTAAAACATGAATCAGACAACTCTCCTGAAAAACCACTTACTAGACCGTGAGTTATTAATTATTGTTTTTTGTTAATTCAACTTTGAAAGCTATAAATTTTTAATTGTAGTATGGGAGGGAAAACTGAAAGTTATCCCTTATTTTTAAAAATTAAAAAGGTCTTAGCAAAGCGTTTATATTTAAATCATCCAACATTAATCAAAATCCAAATTCTTAAAAAGCACCGAGTTTCTACGACAATGATTGATGTAGATTCGTATAGGTAAGTTGTGTATTTGATACCTATTAAAATAGGCAAACAAAAATGAATAGGTACCTACCTAGGTAGTTGACAATATTTAGGATCATTTTAATAATTAAAATTGTTGGATTCTGGATTTTTTTTTTAGCTTTAACAAATATTTTCAAGATCTTGGCGATGTAATGATAAATTTGGAGTACAACTTCCAAGAACAATGTACAAATCTTTATAATAATTGGTATGAAGAAATTAGAAATATTTTATTTGAAAAAAATGCTACAGTTGGCGTTGCATTGAAGGGGATTCCAGAGTTTCTTAAATGCATTACGTACACAATTAGCTTAACAGTACGTATAATGTATATAGTATCTACTTTAGTTGTTATACTTATACATTTAAAAATTCAGTTAATAAGTATTTGCATAAAACAAATATTTACAGTACATTGACGAAAAAAATACGAATTTTAATTTTAAATTAATAATGATTATACTTTTTGTATACCTACCAGAAACTGATTTTTTCTTGTTAATTTTGCAGAGTATAAATAATTTAATTTATTATTTTTAAATAGAATTAAAATTAAGTTTAACATTGCAATTTTTATTTTTAATAATCTTTATATATATTTAAGCAGTGTATTATATAGTTTAAAATTTAACTATACTTCTGAATTTCAAATATTTATAGAAACATTTATTATGACGATAGTTTTTAAAAATAATTAAACATTGAAAAAATAAGTGATGATCGTCATCAATTTTTATTATTATCATTATTTTACAGATCGAACATATAATTTTAAAGTCATTGGATTGTATAGTACAATTATTTGGAAATTTAGAAACAACACCAAAACTAAATATTAAGTTACATTTTGCGGGTTCAAAATGTATCAGTACTCCGAATGTGAAAGAAATTATTGAACAATACTGTTCAGCTTTGAATTTAGTATGTATATTAAAATATATTTCTATCAATTTTATAAATTTAAATTATTGTTATTTTTAAAACAAGTTTTTACAACTGATATAATATTGTCTATCATTCATAAGTGTATGAAGTAATCTTATAATAAGAATATTATTATTATTATATATAAATAGGAACAAAACTTTTCATGAGATCTACGTACTAACGCACCTACTAATTAAACAGTATTTTTGATTTACCCATATTAACTTTAAATTGGACGAATTCAGTGTACTATTTGTTAGCTATTGCTTATTAACACACAACTTAAAAATAATCATATGTTCACGTGACTTAACTTGACTACCTTTAGTTAACTCTCATACCTAATTTATTAAATAGTAGCCTATAATCAATCAATACAAATAAGCCAATCATGTTTGTATAATGGTTAAAGTATATATATTATTAAAAATAATGGATATAAACTATAAAGAAATTGAACTTTTTTTTAAAAAAAAGAAAAAATTCAGGATTTTAGTATAAATAATTCACTGATATAATATCATATAATCCTTAGATATATATATATACTTATTATAAAATAACAGACCTTTCTTATGTACCCATTTTGTGACGACGCTATTTAACTTCTTTTCACGAAATTGTTCCAAATATTACCTTCCTAAGTGTCAACAAGTCGCCCGATTTTCAAAATTTTAATTTTAAAGGGTTGAAATCGGTAAAAAAAATAAAATAAAATAAGTAAGATTGTTTTACCAACTAGGTATATAAAAACCAGGACATGGCACATTATTGTATCTCATCCACTATTGTAAAAAAAAAAAAAAAATGATATAATAACTTTGAAACTTAGGGTTAGAAATTATAAGCTTACGTACACATCTCGCGGGGTCTGATAATATACTCGCTAAATCATAAGAAAGTCTCTCGGACAACGCTAGGTGGAATGACTATAATATAATCTGACTAACTCACTGACTGATAAACGTAGAGTCTGAACAATGATAGATCGAGGCTTGCAATTTGCACGGTACATTCGTACCACAAATTAATGTGCATTAAGAAAGCATTTTACAAAATTCGCATTTTAAAGTGGCGTATGCACAATTTTTTTGGGATTCAAAATTGTCAATGAAAATATCTAAGTTTTGAACACCGTTAAACCGAATATTAAATAAATAACAAATTAATTAAAGTTCAAATCATATTATAGAATTGGCATTTTAAACGGGCAACGAAGTGCACGGGGTCAGCTAGTGTTATATTATATTTATTACTTATTTAATTTAGATTAATACTGCATTCAGTGAATTACCGTCTTTGGAAACGTTTTATGATTGTGTTGTTATAAAACCTGCTCAATTTATTTTAATCAATCGTGATAGTAAATACTTATCAGAAGCAAAAGCCACTTTGGAAATCAAGTTAAATTCGATGTATACGTTTTTGGCGACTTATTTAGAAAAGCTGGGTAGGATTTCCTAGACGATATTGTAGTTAAATTTATCCTCATATGGGGTTTTTTGCAGAAATCGATTTTAATGAAATCGTAAATGAAGAACAGCCTAAACATTTTTCAATTTATTTACAAGAGAATCACACGTATGAGGAACTAATAGAAATGTTAGGATTTTTTCAGTGTTTTAAGAATATGTCTAAAGAACTAACTGATTATTTTGAGCTAGAGCTAGTAAAGTATGTATTATAGAGTATTTAAATTTTTGTTTTAAAATTCATTTTATACTTTATACTTGTATAGTATTGATCAGACTGAAATTAAAAATCACATATACAATTTAGCCACGAATTATATGGATCAGATTGTTAAGCATGCCGTTATTAATTATATTATTGATAATGAAAGGTAGATAAATTATTTATTATTTATTTATTTTAATTATTATCATATATCTTTATTATCATAAAGGTATATGATAATATATATATTTTATTATAATTAAATTAAAAATTTGAAATAAATGTAAAATACAGAGTGTTCAATGAACTGAGTAACTGCAGTGGCGTGTCCAGCATAAAATAATTGGGTAGGCCCGTTTTGTTACGTTGTGTAGTAACTATTAGGACTTACACTTTTTGAATAATAACAAATATTGAGTCGTTTGAGGACAAATCGTTATCGTTACGCGATTTCGTAAAAATTTAAAATTCAAACGTTCATAACATTTTTCCTATAATGAGGCTTCTAGTTTTCTCTATAGTCATTTGAAAGAAAACTTATGGATAAGTTAGTATTAATTTTTTAATCATAGATATAATAAATACAAAAATTTTATGAATTTTCAACTACAAAGTTACATGTAAATTTTGCAATTTTGACATGTTTCGTAAAAATTTGAACTTTTAACGCTTATAAAAAAAATGGGATTAACAAATTTTGATTTGTTTTAACTAAAATAAGAATAAATTATAAGAAAGCTTGTATTAAAGTTTCAAGTTTTATTGGTGACCCAAAATTTTTTTATTAACACTTCGAAAAAAATGGAAATTAGAAAAATTGAAAATTTTAGTTGTCTATAAATAACTCAAAAAAGCCAAAATTATTTTGAAAATTGTTTATTTTTATTATTTTATTATTTAAATGTATATAGATAACACTAATAACAACATTTGGTGAAAATTTCAAGTATTTACAGTGATTAGTTTTTGAGTTACAACTATAAAAGAAATCGATTTTGTGGATTTAACTGGTTTTCCGTCACATTTTTTTTAAAACTACTGGAACATTTTTAGTTTTGACCTCTATACTTGCACCAAGAATATTCATTTTGCCATCGGAGCCCCCCCCCTAACCTAACCCCTCCCCCCCGAAGTTTGAAATTGAAGCATTATTTCAACAAGTTATGCTGTACAGACACCTAACACACATCACTGTAAAATCAATACATTTATCACTTTGTTCAGAATCTAAATTAATATTAATTTATAAATTAAACGATATTTGTACTCCGATTTTTACTTCTGATAAAAAAAAAAAAAATCAAACAGTCAAACAAAAATTGGGCAGGCCCAAGCCTAGTCAGCCTACCCTGTAAACACGCCACTGAGTAACTGACACATTCAATTGTAATTTTTATGTAAATTTGTATGTCATATTTTCATGAATTCATGATACATCGTGTATACATCTATATATATATATATAATATATGTAGACATTAGAGATATATAATATATGTATTAGTTAAATAATATTAGTCAATACTTAATTGGTATATTGGTTATTAGACTATAGCATAATATTTTTTATTATTTTTATTAATTTCTCTTAGTGTGAATAATAAATTCAACGAAATGGTTCGACGTGCTTTTACTGAACCAAAAAATTCTAAAGAGTTTTTGGATCTTGGTGATTATATGTTGTATGCTACTACTACATTTATGCAAGAGATGATGTCAACAGTGAAATATTTGTCTGCGGTCGCGTGTGACTTATCCATGTATACTATTCTATCTAGAGAAGTGTGGAAAGCACACGCGTCTTCTGTTTCGTGGATACAGAAATCATCACACGTTTTTATTAAATATTCTACTATTTACGAAGCAGGGAAATCCAAAGGAGAAGAAAACATGGGAAAAGCAATTAGTAAATTGATTTATGATTTAGATACTTTTGAACCTAACCTTACGTTCTTGGATCGTATAGATGATATCAACAAGCTCTATGAATATAAACTAGTAATTTAAAAAGTATTTATCCTATACAATTTATTGTATTTATAATTAAATATTTGCAGTACATGAGTGCATTAGAAAGAAAATTAGAAAAATTCGATGCAACTGTTGCTTGGATTAACGGAGAAAAACAGTTGTTTAATAAAGAAATTACTCCATTTCAAGAACTCACTGAAATTAAAGTAAAAAATCACCTGTGTAAAAAAAAAACACATTTTGTTTTAATTTTATACCTACCAAAAATAATAATCTAAATTTTTTTAACAGTTTTTAAAATGTATAGTTTGGTGTTTTATTACGATATTACTCAAACTATTAATCGTTTATAATTAAATAGAAGTTATTTAAATTATATACATATATCCATATATAGGTATAAAGATAGTGATCAAAATATCAATTATTTAGTAATTTTTACTAAATATTAAATAGTATATAATGTACCAATAAATATAGTTGATTAGATTAAAAGTGTTTACTAAATAGTTAAATTTCTATAGGATTTCACAAAGCCATTCATCGATCTCATTGCATTTTCCTATCGTTGGAAGTTGAAAATGAATGCATGGATGCACGGCGACTTCGATGTACTTGTAGTATCTGAAATAGAATTGCAGTATGACGAATTTTACAAGTAATTATAAAGAACACATTTTAAATTATAATAAAATTTATAACTAATCCATTATATAATTTAGAGAAGCGTTAAGAATACAAAAATTTTTAAGAACCAAATGTAAGGAAATGTTAACGCAAAATGATAATAAAGTATACGACGGTATAATAGATACTCTTGATATGAACTTCTGGCCAGCACCTTTAAAGATTATACAACAAGTAGTGGATAGCATGAAGCAATTTAGGGTTTGTATAATTTCAACATGAAAAATATGAATTTGGAAATAAAGGGGAATTTGTAAATATATTACAAGATGATAACATTTTTAATTCAGTAAAATTGTGTGTTTATCAAAAAAAAAGTTAGATAAAGTGATACTTCATATTTTTAGCAATACATACCAACTATTGGAATATTGTGTAACCCAAATTTGAAAGAAAGACATTGGCAAGACATGTCTGAATTGACAGGATATGACTTTACACCAAATGCTGGAACTTCACTTTCTAAAATTTTAGATTTAAATTTAGGAAAATTACTTCCTCTGTAAGTATAACTTTTAATTTTAAGAATATTAAAATAAAAAACAAATGATAAAATATGAAATTATTTCAATGTAATTTGGGTACAGGCATTAGCATAACACAGTGAAAACGTAATATATATAAATATGCATAGTAATTTAGAATTTGTAACAATTGTTAGTAGATCGATTTTGAGCGAATTAAATTAAAAACTATGTTTAAAGTAGTTAAAACATCAATAATTTTAATGATTTTTTTAAATGTATTTTTACAGATTTGATGTTATTAGTATAGGTGCTACAAAAGAAGAACAATTGCGTAAAACGTTGGAAAAAATGAAAGAAGATTGGAAGTATATAACATTATCTACCAGCCCTTATTATAAGTATGATTTTTTTTAAACCTATAATTTACTATACTATAAAATTTAAATACCTAGTTATGATGGATATATATAATATATATATATTATTTTTATATTATTCGTCATTTATAATTTTATTTTCAAGGGATGCAAATTTAAATATACTGTCTGGATTAGATGATATTCAAACGGTACTTGATGACCACCTTATAAAAACCATATCGATACGTGGTTCAGCGTTTGTCAAGCCAATAAAAAATGAAGTGAACGAGTGGTTCGAACTGGTTAAACGCATGAATATGACACTTGAAGAATGGGCAAAAGTACAAATACAGTGGCTTTACCTTTTGCCAATATTTAGTTCTAAAGACATAATTGCTCAAATGCCCGAGGAAGGATCATTATTTCATGTAATATAAATAAATAATACAGTATTCCACATTAAACACTTTTATAACGTTTTATGGAAATATATTTTATGTTATTTTTAGGAAATTAATACAGTTATCAAAGGTTTATTGGGTATGGTTAATTCAGATCCGTTAGCCACTAAGTGTATCGGACAAGAAGGTGTATTAGAATCATTAATTGAGTGCAATGATATGATGGATACTATTAATGCAGGAGTTAATAACTATTTGGAGAAAAAACGTTTATTCTTTCCAAGGTGAACTTTATTATAGAAATTAGAATATAATACAGAATTGTATGGTAGCTAATATAATTATTTTGAATCCATCTGTAGATTTTTCTTTCTTTCAAATGATGAAATGTTAGAAATATTATCAGAAACTAAAAATCCCAGAAAAGTTCAGCCTCATTTAAAAAAATGTTTTGAAGGAATCGCTAAGCTAGAGTTTAATACAAATTTAGATATTTTAAAAATTTTAAGTAGTGAAGGTGAAGAAATTGAACTTAACCAATTTATTTCGACTGTCGAGGCAAGAGGAAGTGTAGAAAAATGGTTACTCCAGGTTGTGCTTTTACAACAAATTAAATATAACTTCAATAATTAATATTTGAGTATATAAAGAAGATATATTTTTGTTGTTATTTTTATGTAGGTAGAAGAACAAATGATCATATCGGTTAAAGAATGTATTGAAAATGCATATAAAGAGTATCCGACGATAAAACGAACTACATGGGTACAGAAATGGCCAGGTCAATGTGTTTTATGTGTCACTCAAATTTATTGGACTGCAGAAGTACACGACGTATTTAATGCTCAAGAAATTGGAAAAATTGGAAATTATCATATGTTTTTAACTGTACTTTTGATCACGTATTTTAAGGTTTATGATATATTTACACAATTAAACATTGTTTTAGAATCAATTGAATGATATTGTTGATTTAGTACGTGGTAAACTAAGTAAGCAGACAAGAATATCTTTAAGTGCATTAGTTACGTTAGATGTTCACTGTAAAGATGTTGTTGATGATTTGACAAATAACAATGTATCTCACCATATGGATTTTAAATGGCTAAGCCAGTTAAGGTAACGTAAGATCAGTCTTAAATTATTTTTAAAACTACATATTGACTTATAATTTTAGATATTATTGGAAAGATGATGTATTGGTTTGTATTACCAATGCGACTGTAAATTATGCATACGAATACCTAGGTAATACGCCTAGACTTGTCATCACTCCTTTAACAGATAGATGTTATCGCACATTAATTAGTGCTTATCATTTACACTTAAACGGTGCTCCTGAAGGACCAGCTGGCACTGGGAAAACAGAAACAACGAAAGACTTAGCAAAAGCTTTGGCCGTGCAGTGTGTGGTATTTAATTGCTCTGATAGTCTTGACTACTTAGCAATGGGAAAGGTATATACATAGTGGCACTTGTAAAATTATTATTGTAATTAATAATAAATTGGAGTAAACAGTTTTTCAAAGGGTTAGCATCAACTGGAGCTTGGGCGTGTTTCGATGAATTTAACCGTATTGATATCGAAGTATTATCAGTTATTGCTCAGCAGATATTAAGTATTGTTCAAGCGGTGAGATCTAATGCAGTAACTTTCATGTTTGAAGGCACTGAACTTCTATTAAACCCAAAATGTTATGTATGCATTACTATGAACCCAGGATACGCTGGGAGATCCGAACTACCTGATAACTTAAAGGTTTAAATTTATAAAAACAGAAACAGCTGAATAACATAGGTACTGATATTTTTATGATTTACAGGTTCTCTTTAGAACTGTAGCTATGATGGTGCCAGATTATGCTATGATTGGAGAAATATCGTTATATTCCTTTGGGTTTGTGAATGCGCGAGAATTATCTGTCAAGATTGTTACAACATATAAACTATGTTCAGAACAATTATCATCTCAATCACATTATGACTATGGTTCAAATATTTTCAAACCATAATTAATGTATAGATTATATTCTTTATTATCATTTTTTTTAGGTATGAGAGCTGTTAAGACTGTTCTCATAGCAGCAGGTAATTTAAAAATGAAGTTTCCAAAAGATGACGAGTCAGAACTGTTACTCAGATCTATTTTGGATGTGAATTCTGCAAAGTTTTTAAGTAAAGATGTTCCTTTATTTAATGGAATAATTTCTGATCTATTTCCTGGTGTTCGAATGCCAAATCCTAATTATGATAATTTGATTAACGCTGCAAATATTGTAAGTGTATTTAATCAGAGTTTTAGAAAGATAAAATGTCACATCGTTTGATTTAGATTTGCGCAAAAATGCAATTACAACCAATAGACAATTTTATGGAAAAACTGATTCAAACATATGAAATGATGGTGGTTAGACACGGATTTATGTTAGTAGGAAATCCATTTGGAGGAAAGACATCATTACTTCACTTACTCGCAGAAACGTTGAGTTTACAAAATCAACTTGGTCAAGGAGAAGAAAAGGTTGAATACGAAACAGTTAATCCTAAAGCGTTGACTATGGGTCAACTTTATGGATGTTTTGATGACGTTTCACGGGAATGGTCTGACGGGGTTGTAGCTAACATATTTAGGTATTTATAGTATTATCTTTTAAATATTAAACTATTGGAGTATACCTACTTAATATTATAAATTTGTTTAAATATTCTATTTCCATTTGATGTTATGTATAGAGCGTTTTCAATGGCAGAGACTTTAGATAGAAAATGGTTGATTTTTGATGGTCCTGTTGATGCGGTTTGGATAGAAAATATGAATACAGTATTAGACGATAATAAAAAGTTGTGTTTAGTTTCTGGTGAAGTAATAAGTATGCCAGATTGTATGTCTATGATATTTGAAGTAATGGATCTTAATCAGGTATGGATATGATTTTATGTGTTCATAATCGTTGTACAATAAAATAAAATTTTCAGGCATCTCCCGCAACTGTCTCTAGATGTGGTATGATTTATTTGGATCCTTCAACATTAGGTTGGAGGCCATTAGTAAAAATGTGGTTGAAAAATTGTCCAGAGCTTTGGTCATTAGATCAAAATGGCATCGATATTATGTGCTTATTCGATTGGATAACTGATCCATGTCTTTATTTTGTTCGCCGTAATTGTGTTCAATTAACAAATGCTGGGGAAACAAATACTGTTTTGTTAGTTAAATTATAACTTAATATTATAATATTATAATTGTTGTTTATTTTATGTCTTAATTATTTTTATAGAAATGTATTAAATATATTAGAAATGCAGTTGAAAAATTCAAATGTTGATGACCCGGAATTAAATGAAAACTTCACACTTTATTTACAAGGATCTTTTGTATATGCGTCTATTTGGGGCTTTGGTGGAACATTAGATTCAAATTCAAGACCAGTATTTGATCATTATTTTAAAGAATTATGGAATGGAAAAATTCCTGGTTTGGAACCACCAGAAGCTCTAAGTCCTTTGGAAATTTTAATACCCAGTGAAGGTTTGTTGTATGACTATGTATACAATTTTACATCCAAAGGATCTTGGAAAAATTTATTGGAAGTTGTAAAAAACAATAAGCTCCATGAAATGAGTAATATTGAACAAACTTTAGTTCACACACTTGATACTGCAAGGTGAATTCATGTTAATAATATTCATAATCATTTAGTATATTAATATATTTTTATTTTTATAGATATTTGCATTTAGTTGAAATGTTTATTTTTCATAATAAACCATTTTTACTTTTTGGTTCTACGGGTACTGGAAAGAGTTTCTACATAAAAAATTATATGATGAATGAATTGTCATTAGACGAATACGTTCCATCTTTTGTTACGTTTACAATCCAGACATCTGCTAATTTTACTCAGGAAATGGTTTTGTCGAAACTTATAAAGCGTAAACGTGGTGTATATGGGCCGCCAAAGGGGAAGATTTGTGTTATATTTATTGATGATATGAATATGCCTATCAAAGAACAATATGGAGCTCAACCACCTATTGAATTATTAAGACAGTATTTTGACCATGGGCATTGGTATGATTTACAAGATACAAGCAAAGTTCACCTAAAGGATATACTCATGTTAACTGCCATTGGTCCGACTGGTGGAAGTAGGCAAGACGTGTACGCAAGGTTTTTGCGTCATTTTGGATTATTTGCTATAAATTCATTTGACGATACAAGTATTACAAAAATATATTCGACTTTACTCAATATTGGACTAAGAGTATATTATATTATAACAAAATTTGTTTTTATTATGACACATAAATTAATTTTTAGAGAAATGGTTTTACATTAGAAGTGGTTCCTATCATCGATAATATAATCCAAGCTACTATTGATTTATATAAATCAGCTATTGCTAATTTAGCGCCAACCCCAGCCAAATCACATTATTTATTTAATTTGAGAGATATTTCAAAGGTTATGAATGGAATACTTATGTTTCGTAAAGAGAGTTTTAACCACCGGAAAGTGTTTACAAGGTAGGTTTGTATTATTTAAATCGTGAGCTACTACGTTTGTCTTTACGTATATATTATAGATTGTGGGTACATGAAGTACTTAGAGTATTCTATGATCGCCTTATTGACGATAAAGATAGAGAATGTTTATTCAATGAAATACGTAAGGCAGTTAATGAAAATTTCCAAGAAACTTTTGATGTAGTGTTAAATGATTTATCGAGTTCAGCTGTACGCAATCACAATTATTAATACCTAGAATAAATATAATAGTATAGTTTTTTTGTTCGTAGCCTATTCGTTACCAAGATATCACAAATCTTTTATTTACAAGTGCTACAGATACTGATGCTGCTGAAAACAAAAGATACGAAGAACCAGCGGAGTTATCACAGTTCATAGAAATAGCGCAATCGGTGATGGATGAGTATGACATGACACATAAATCGAAATTAAACATAGTTTTGTTTAAGTAAACTAATTTAAATTATTTTTGTTTTCTAATAATATTATATATAATATTATCTATTGTTTATATAATTTAAAGATATGCTCTTGAACATCTTTCGAGGATATGTAGAATTGTATCGATTCCCGGTGGATGTGCATTATTAGTTGGAGTAGGAGGTTCAGGTCGACAATCACTTACTCGATTAGCATCAGAAATGTATAATTATAATACATTTCAACCGGAGATAACTAAAAGTTATGGTTTGAATGAGTGGAGGGATGATTTGAAATTTGTGCTTATGGAATCAGGAGGAAAAAATCGATCAACCGTATTTTTGTTTGCTGAAGGACAAATCAAGGAAGAGTATTTTTTGCAAGACATAGATTGTTTATTAAATTCTGGTGAAGTGCCAAATATATTTACTTTGGATGAACAGCAAAGTATATTAGAGGTACCTATCATAAACTTAATTTGTCCATTAAAATATGATTGTATAGAAATCATTAAAATTTGAATTTAATGTTGATAATTATAGATGGTTAGATTAGCTGCTCAAGGAGGAAATAGAAATTTAGATATTTCACCATTGGTCGTTTTTGATTACTTTATCAATCGTTGCAAACAAAATTTACATATATTTTTATGCTTTAGTCCAATTGGCTCAGCATTTAGAAACCGTTTGAGACTTTATCCATCTATGGTTAGTTGTTGTACAATTAATTGGTTTGAAGATTGGCCTGAAGATGCGTTAGAAATGGTAGCACAGAGATACATGGAAAATGTAAATCTCTCTGATAAAATTAAGAGTTCTGCAGTCACAGTTTGTCAACGCTTTCATATTGATGCAAGGTAAATTATTTTACACATAAAATTAAAATAGTAAATGACCTAAATAATTACAGACGATTATCTTCCGAATTTTATACTTCTACACGCCGTAGAACGTACATAACATCTGCTTCATATTTAGATTTAATTAAAGCTTATACAAACTGCACTAATCTTAAGCAAAAAGAAGTTATGGAAGAAAAAATGCGTTACGTTGGTGGTCTTGAGGAACTAGAGTATGCTACTGTGCAAGTGAATCAGATGAAGGAAGATTTATTTATACTTCAGCCCAAACTACAAATAGCACAAAAAGATACAGAACAAATGATGATCATGATATCACGCGAGACAGCTGAAGTTGAAAAAGCTACTGCTAGAGTACAGGCGGATGAAAAAGTAGCAAATGTTCAAGCTGAGGCAGCTAATGAATTAAAATCAGAATGTGAAGCTGATTTAGCATTAGCTATACCAATTTTAGAAGGTAATTAGGTACTCGTCCAATATGCTATCTACCGCACGTTTGATGGTTTAGTATGCTATCTACCGTAAATATTTTATTTACCGTTATTTTATGTTGGTGAAGTATGATATCAACACGTATTTAAATGTAAATTGTTTTACCTTTAAAATGCAAAATTTCTTCTTTGTCATTTTACTATTATTATACTGTATAGTTATGTAACTTATGTGTACGTATTCCTGATCGCTCCGAGGAATGGTTCGAAGAGGTCTTCATTTGGTTTTTGTAACGAGCGCCACCACTCTTCTTGAAGTTGGGATGATAATATGTTAGTCGCTCCCCGGGTTTTAATGTTATATTTATTTTTGACGTGTCTCCAAAGAGTTTCTATAGTTTGGGTCTCAGCACCAGTTATTGGATCAATGAAATTTTCTGAATGATTAACCTTTTTATAGATAAACCCATGTTCATTTAAAGTAGAATACGCACGCCATTTATCGGAATATATAGTAGTACCGTGTTCAACTTAATTTAATATAATTGGTAGTAAGGTATTTCGATCACGCTTTTCAACTTTAGAAAAACGTCTCTCTAAAATGTCATCATGCTTTCAACACAAACCAAAAATCCATGACCCTTGAATTCGTTGCCCGTAATTTTGATTATTTTATTACTTCGTCTTCATCTGAACTCTCTTCATTTTCATCAGATATTTACTCGGGTTTGCGATCTCCAAGACGTAATCGTCCACGATTATATTTCCTTTTACCTTGGAATAAGGATTCATCTATTTGCACGACTAGGCCAGGACCTCCCATTTTTATCCATATATGTAAAAAAGTTGTTGTTTTTGCGTATGGAATAAAATGTTTGGCGCCCTTTTTTCGTACATCGATTATAAATTGTTTTCAAAATATTACCTTCCGAGTCACGTTTTCGACTATTTTTCAGAATTTTTTTTAACTCACCACCACAAATTGTTTGGTTTTTAATTTTTGTACAAGTTTGGTAGATTGGTAATAAACCGCGTGTTCTACTTGAACAAACTAAATACATTTTGTAAAATTTCTCTTAAATATTCATTACTTTATAACTTTATAAGTATAAAATATAATCTTCTAAATATTTATCTTTATAAAATAGTAGTTTTTAGAAGTATAATAAAATGTGAAACATTGGTTTTATAGAAAATTAATGTGTAAGTATCTGAAAAATTTTCAAAAATATTTTTCTTAAAGTATCCAAAGTTTGTGTTAAATTTATAAAATAATTATCTAATAATATAATTGTATTAGTAATAAGTATTATAGTTATATTAATAATCGTTTTTGTGTAATATATTCTACTCTATATTAGTTTTTTTTTTTTATTATTACAATATTAATTTATATATAGTAGTAGTGACCTAGAATATGTTTTTAATACTGATTTATTGTAGTTTATTATTTTTTTTTTTATTGTTATTGAACATCCTAAGACTTTAATATATATAAAAAAAATAACAATGAATTATAACATGCAAATTAAACTTTTTAATCATTGCTTAATGAACAATGTTAATGTTGATACTTTAATAAAAAATAAGTACAAATACAATCGACATTTTTTAAGAAGCACAAATATCTATTTGGCAAATGTTTTAAATATAATGTTATTTTTATTCAATATAGTATAACAAATAAAAAAAAGAATAATACAAGTATTAGAATTTTTTTCCTTTAGAATAATAACATAAATCATTAATAATTAATATTTTTCATTATAATTCACAATTAAGAGAAATTTTTTTTTTTTTTTGGCTAATTAATTTTTTTTTTCAGATGCAATCAATGCTTTAAATACTCTTAAACCTGCTGATATTACATTAGTTAAGTCTATGAAGAATCCTCCTATTATGGTAAAAACTGTAATGGCAGCAGTGTGTGTGATGAAAGGAGTGTTACCAGATAAAAAACCAAATCCTAATAAACCTGGACAATATGTAGTCTTTGATTTATTTATATATATATGTGTATCATAATAATAAATTGTGTTTTTAGATAATTGACTATTGGGGTCCAAGTCAAAAATTATTGGGCGATCTAAATTTTTTGCAATCCTTAAAGGAATATGATAAAGATAATATCTCTGCTAAAACCATGGATGTTATACGTAAAACATATCTTCCAGATCCCAGTTTCAAACCATCAATCGTAGGCAAAGCTTCTAGTGCTGCAGAGGGTCTATGTAAGTGGGTTATTGCATTGGATAGATACGATCAAGTAATAAAAATTGTGGCTCCAAAAAAAGAAAAATTAGAGATAGCTGATAAAGAATTTAAAGGAACCATGGAGATATTGGATGAAAAAAGAAATTCAGTAAGAGAATTACATGAAAAATTAGATGCTCTTAAACAACGATTGCACCAAACAGTGTTAAATAAAGAAAAATTACTAGCGGAAGTAGAGTTATGTGAAAGCAAGTTACTTAAAGCTGAAAAACTCATAGGTCAGTTGACTTAATATTCATTCATACTTCTAATTTAATAACTAATTTATTTCAAAATTTTCAGGGAGTCTCGGTGGTGAGAAACATCGTTGGGCACAACGTGCTGAAGAGCTCCAGACCACCTATAATTGTATACCTGGGGATATTCTTATATCTTGTGGAATAATTGCATATTTGGCTCCATTTACATCACATTTCAGGTATTAAAATTGTTATTAAGTAATAAGTTTACCCTTAGTTAATATTATTTTTTTCAGGTCATTGGTTATTAATGAGTGGAAAATGTTATGTAATAATTTAAAGATTCCGAGCTCAAATAGTTACAGTTTAATTGAGGTTTTGGGTGTACCAATAAAAATTCAAAATTGGACTATTAATGGTTTACCGATGGATTCATTTTCAATTGATAATGCCATAATAATGGACGGATCTCAAAGATGGTCTTTATTGATTGATCCTCAAGGTCAGGCTCATAAATGGGTGAAGACAATGGAAAAATCTAATGATATAGTAATTGTTAAGCTTACAAATTCCAATTATATGAAAGTAATTGAGCAAGCTATTGAAGTTGGGAATCCAGTATTAATTGAAAATGTTATGGAGGATTTAGATTCTCCATTAGACCCAATATTATTGAAGCAAGTTTATAAACAAGGTAATTACTAATTACATTTTAATGAAAATTAATATTGTCAAAAAAACAAATCGGAAGGTATAAAAAATAATTATTATTCAACTCACAGTAATATTTTGGTGAATTATTTAAAAGTAGTATTTAGTATTTATTAATATTCAATTCAATTTTAAATTTAAAATGTAAACGCTATTAGTTGATTGAATTTATAT
Organism: Aphis craccivora; assembly: GCA_009835225.1. Taxonomy (NCBI): domain Eukaryota; kingdom Metazoa; phylum Arthropoda; class Insecta; order Hemiptera; family Aphididae; genus Aphis; species Aphis craccivora. The sequence continues at coordinate 23,686 of VUJU01002107.1, read as the reverse complement.
TCAAATTTTTCCAGGACCTATGATGTTTATAGTGATTGGTGATAATGTCATTGAATACAATACGAAATTTCGGTTATATATTACATCAAAGCTGAGAAATCCACACTATTCACCAGAAATATTTAATAAAGTTACTGTTATAAATTTTGCGTTAACTGTAGAAGGTTTAGAAGATCAGTTATTGGGGATTGTTGTAGCTAAAGAACGGTAAATGGCAATATCGCCAATTACTTAAAAGGTTTTTACATAAATAAATATAATATTTTTTCTCGACCATAGGCCAGATTTAGAGTCAAAACGACAAAAGTTAATTGTCGAAGGTGCTGAAAATGCTAAAGCATTACTTGATGTTGAAAACAATATTTTACAAATACTTTCAGCACCAGGAAACATTTTAGAAGACGAAGATGCAGTTGACGTTTTAGACAATTCAAAGGTTGTAAAAATATAACTCATACATATTATAAACTTATTAAATAAATAAATAATTGTATTATTATTATATTATTTTATATTATATAATACTTATTAAATATTAAAATATCTTTATCGTTCATTAGATATTAGCTACAGACATTATTCAGAAACAAGTGGCTTCAGTAGAAACTGTTGCGGTCATTGATCAGTTCAGATTACAGTATAAGCCAATTGCTAAACACTGTTCCATACTTTATTATTGCATTTCGGATTTGCCTAATATTGATCCAATGTATCAATATTCATTAAATTGGTTCTTCAATATATTTGTTATAACGATTGAAACAGCGTGAGTATTCGATCGATCTATATACTGTTATCTTTCATAATATTATAAAATTATTGATTATTATATTATTCGGATATAATTATACTAAATAACACCATGGTTTAAAAAATACAGAGATTAAATTGTTTCAAGAAGTTTCAATTTTATCATTTTTATTGTAATTTGTGGTAATTCGAACGTTCTTTTTTTAGTTTTTTAATATTGTAAGTTACAGTATTATATTAAGCACTTAAAAAAAAAAGTACTTACTAGGTAATTTATAAATAAGATTTTTGCATTTTATTAAAATATTTTATTGTAAACTCATTATAACCCTATTATATTATGCGTGGGTTTTTAAAAAAAATTCTGAGTGGAACAATGAATTTTTTAATTTTATAATTTATAATTTGTTTACAGAAAGATGTTATTTATTTTTAATAACTATAATAAGTAAATATATTAATGCTAATATAAATTCAATATTTTCATCAATTTATTATCCAATTATAACATATATATGACCCGGTAGCCTGATAGATCGTTTCCGTTTAGAATTGTTTTTCATATGCAATGATATATCATAATTTAATTTAAATTTACCACACCTATAATAAACCCACTCGACACCAAGTTCTATAGCACAAAAGTATCCACTTTCCTACCTTTTCTTATTTATAACTGATGAATTATTTTTTTTATATTTTATTATGATATTTATTTTTGCAGAGTAAATTATTTGCTTTAATATTTGTTTGACTACAATAAATTGTTCAAACAATGTTTTTTAACGTATTAATCAAACTTAAAAGTTTATGTATATTATAAGTACAATGTACATGCTATTATTAAATGTAGTTGTAAACTAAATATATTTAATTTATAGGTATTATTTACATCAAATATACGCGGTAAAAGTTAATATTTTGTTTATGTGAATTTTAAATGAGAAATGACAATTTTATTTTCAGAAATAAATCTAAAATAATCAAAATACGGTTAGAGGCTTTGAAACAAACATTTACATATAATTTATATGCCAACGTATGTCGGTCATTGTTTGAAAAGGATAAGACGTTGTTTTCATTCATTATGTGTACTACAATAATGATGTGAGTGATAATCTTATAATATGTTTTCTATTATATTGATCATTGCCATTATTCGTTATTTTAGAGCTGAAAATAAAATTGATAAGCAAGAACTAATGTTTCTTATGACTGGGGGTGTAGGTCTAAAAAATGAAGTTCCTAATCCTGGGCCTGATTGGTTACTAGGTAAAAGTTGGGATGAAATTTGTCGCCTAGATGATATAAATACGTTTAAAGGTTACATATTTAAATAATTATATTTTATAATGTTATTTATAAATGATTTATTTTGAATCGCATTTTATTACTTATTTCAGGTATAAAAAATGATTTTATAAAACATGTGGAAGACTGGAAAAATTACTATGACTTAACTCATCACGAAAATGCAAAATTCCCTAATCCTTGGTATGATAAATTAAGTGATTTTCAACGTATTATTATCGTGCGCACAATTAGACCAGACAAAGTTATTCCTGCCATTATCAAACTTATCAAAATAGAACTTGGAGAAAAATTCACATACCCACCACCATTTGACATAAATAAATCTTACAGCGATTCAGGTTGTCTGAGTCCTCTTATATTTATTCTATCACCTGGGATAGATCCTATGTCAAGTTTATTGCAATTTGCCGAAAAAATGGGTCAGGCAGAAACTCTACAAAGTGTTTCATTGGGCCAAGGGCAAGTAAATAATCTATACAATTTATTCATTAAAATTAAAAATCTGATTTTTATAAATATAATTATTAATTTATAACATAATGAAAGGGTCCTATAGCTGAATCATTTATAAATGACGCACGAGGTGAAGGAAGCTGGGTGTGCTTGCAAAATTGCCATTTGGCTACTTCATGGATGGAACAGTTAGAATTAATTTGCGATTCATTTGATGTATCTAATGTGCATACGGATTTTAGATTATGGCTCACTAGCTATCCATCGGAGAAGGTATTGAATTATTAATTTTTAATTTTGTATATACGTCATAATTTCTCCATTACATCAGGAATCGTCCATTATCTTAGCGTAGAATTATTTTAATTGTTTTCATAATTTTTTTGTTCTTGGAGATAAGATTGATAAAATAGTTCTTATAATTATGCTATTTACTTTTTATATAATTAAGTTTTTATACATTCAGGACGAGTCTTTTTTTGTATTTGTCTTTAATAATCAAACCAAATTCTTATATTTAGTCTGATTAATACCATTATTATTTAGATATTATATTGTAAAGAATATATTGTAAATTTATACTTTTTAATCAATCATTTTTGTCTTTTTGATCCGAATAAGGTAGATAATGCATTGATGCTTATACAGAATATAACATATTTGTTAAGAATGCTACAAAATAAATTATACTAGTTTAAATAATTTCAGGATTATAATAAAATGACTAATCTAGTATGGTTTTTATTTAAAATTAAAAAAAAAATTACTGCATACGTAACCCTTAACTGCAATATAATAAAACTCAATAGTATACATTTGAGTAGGTAGATTAAAGGTTTCATTAATTTTGATGATGGTAAAAATCACTATTATAGCTCTACAATAAGATAAGTTCTCATTTGTAATATAGTAAATAGTAAATACGCCTACGCCCTACACATATTTTATAGAGTATACTATAATATATATAAAAGGGACAATATGTCTTTAATAAAGTTAACAATTGTTCAAGTTCCCAGTTTCCGTCCTCCAAAATGGCGTTAAAATGACCAATGAGCCCCCAACAGGATTAAAAGCAAATATGCTCAGAAGTTATCAGTCATATCCTGTAAAAGATCAAGATTTTTTTAATGGGTGTCTAGGAAAAACCAACATATTCACAAAACTTTTGTATGGAATTACATTTTTTCATGCAGTCATACAGGAAAGAAAAAAATTTGGTCCTATTGGATGGAATATACCTTACGGGTTTAATGAATCTGATTACCACATTTCCATTCAACAACTTCAAGTGCATATGCATGCATAATTCTCTGGATTTAATCATAATCAATGAGTTATATTCATTTTAGATGTACATTAACGAGTATGATGAGATACCATTCGAAGCTGTCACATACTTGACAGGAGAATGCAATTATGGTGGCAGAGTGACTGACGATTGGGATCGGCGTACGTTGAAAACGATTTTGGACATATTTTGTAATCCACAAGTAGTTGCAAATTCGTATTACCAGTTTTGTGACATTAGTACAAAATATGGTTTACCCCTTCGAATCGATTACCACGGCTTTATAGAACAAATTGAGGTAATAACACATTACGGTAGAGATCATAATAATACGATACTACCAATAATGATTTTTTTTTTTCTAAGGAAATTCCGACCGTCTCAAGTCCAGAAGTATTTGGATTGCATATGAATGCAGGAATTACACGTGATTTACAGAGCACATCGCAACTCTTTGATTCTATGTTATTGGTAGTGGAATCTAGTGGCGGTACTGACGATTCCGATACGGCTGAAAATCTGTTGACAGGAATTGCGTCTGATATACTCTTGAAGCTCCCAAACAATTTTGACGTAGAAATGGCATCGATAAAATATCCTGTTATGTATAACGAGTCAATGAATACCGTTCTTGTTCAAGAAATGGAACGTTTCAATATACTGTTGTCCGTGATACGCAAAAGTCTACAAGACCTGATAAAAGGCATTAAAGGTGCCATAGTTATGACGCCCGAATTGGAAACAGTGGCCTTATCGTTATCCGTGGCTAAATATCCAGTATTTTGGTCAAAGTTTTCCTACCCAAGTCTTAAATCTTTAGGTGGATATATAACTAATTTCATAGAGCGTCTTAATTTCTTACAAGTAAGATTATAATATGGTAATTTTTACTCTATTAAGATAAGAATCGCACTCGGCTGACTTGTGCGCAGTAACTTTACTATAAGACAGGCGTACAGATGGTTGATTGGTGAGAGAAGAGGGGGGATAAATTTATGTTGCTCGACTGCCGTCCAATGAATACGGTTCGGCCATCGAGTACGATTCTTATTTTGAATGTACTATAATTCCATTGATTTTAATGTCAAAGCTTGGTCAATAGCCGAGTGTGTAAAAAAATTACACTACCAGTACATAAATTAACTATTAATATCTAATAGTATACAGAAGCTAGATGTTGAACACTAATTTCACTTTGTTTACGTCAGATAGAATTTCGTGTTATTTCTACCTAAGTAAAATTATGTTTTAAAAATATTATAAAATAAATTTTGAGCATATTTTTAAGATATTGAATTTATTATAAAAATTTTGTAAAATAATATTTCATGATTATTATGATCGGTAGATATTATAATTTATAATAATTTTTAAAGGATCGAGTGAGTGTATAAGTACCAACTTCGGTATTTATATCTTGGACAAAATTTCGGGATTACTATTAATATAATAGGGGTATATAATAATATATTTTTTTAGACTTGGTACGAAAATGGTAAGCCTGATAATTTCTGGCTTAGTGGGCTATTTTTTACTCAAGCATTTCTTACCGGAGCTATGCAAAATTTCGCTCGTCGTTACACTATACCTATTGATCAATTGTGTTTCGATTTTGAAATACAAAATTCTGACCGAATAAATGCAGCTCCAGAAGATGGAGTTTATTGTTATGGTTTATTTGTTGATGGTGCCCGTTGGGATAGAACTAAGTATGTTCATGTTATTCTAGTATACATTATTATGAATATTTTCTTGTTTTTAATTTTTATTTGACACACAAATAATTGTGTGGAGTATATGTAGTGTTCTAAAATTCTATAACAAATAATAATTGATAACTAATATTCAATAATCTATATTTTAATGTTATCATATAATTGAATATATTGATAATGGTCAACCATCGAGATAGATAATAATACTCTATCTCTAGTATTCTTATCTATCTCGATGTGGTCAACACAATTACATTTATCAAAGTATTGCGTTTTACTAAATATTTTATCATATAATATAGCATGGTACTAGAGGAACAGTTCCCGAAAGTCTTGACAGACGTGTTACCATTAGTATGGTTCATACCTACGAGAAAAAGTGAACTAAAGGACAAAAATAGATATGTATGTCCTGTGTATAAGACTTCAGAGAGAAAGGGTATATTGTCTACAACTGGTCATTCTACCAATTACGTTCTTCCGATATTTTTGGACACCAATAAAAATGCTTCTCATTGGGTATATCGCGGAGTAGCACTACTTTGTCAATTGAATGATTAAAGTAGTTTTGTTTCACTAAAAGTGATGTACTATTGATAATAATTATTTCATTATTTGGTGTTACGTATTAATAATAAATATATATAATAATAAACTAATGATTTGTTTATTTTGTTTACTATTATTTCTATTTTCTACTCCACAGAAGAGCAAAAATAGTTATTGTTTTATATCAGTGGCTATAATAATAATAATAATACGATAAAATAAATCTACATAGAACTTTAGCTATACCTATTTAATTGAAATATATTATAATTGGTATAATAATAAGCACAAGAATGTTAATTTGTAGCCTGTAAGAAAATCGGTGCGTACGAATTGCAAACAAAAAGTACAGAGTACCAGGATTTACTCTGCCTCATGGAAATGTTACATATTTATACTCCATTCAAAATAAGAAACACCTACGGCGGCGACGAGTTTTCATCCGCGACGGTCAGACGCTCAGTACCCCACCTACTTCGGAATTCCGATCAAGTATGCAAGCGTTGCGAAACGAGGCCACGCCCATGCGCAGAAGTCGGCCGCCGTGAGTGTTTCTTATTTTGAATGGAGTATATACATAATTAAAGTAAACCGTGCATTTACGTAATACGGTTTACTAGAATACTCTGAAGAGGTTACAAACTGATATTTATATAAAATAACGTAGCACTCACTTAAAGAACCGTACAACATCGATAATTAATAAAGAAAAATTTATATTTTTATACGTATTCAATTAAAAATGCAATAATTTATATAAAAAGCAAAAACAATATTTTTAACCTACCTGTAGTAGTAATTATGTAATTATTATTACAGACAGTCTTAAGTCTGTATAAAAATGGGAAGGGAAATGTTGTTTAGTTTTTAAAATGTATGAGACGCATTTAGTATGCAGTATGCACAAAAAAAAAAACGGGACTCAACTAGTATAAACCCAAAAAATAACCGGGACGCAATTCGCAAGGAATTGTTGCTGTGGGACGCAATTCGTATGCAGCCAAGAAAATAATACCATATATTTTTTGGTTATATTTAGGCGGAAAATAAAAAATTTAAACATTTTAATTGTAAGTTTAAGTTTTTTTTTGCCATTTTATTTTTAATTTGTACAAACGGTATAAACTATTTTTTTTTTTTTTTTACAATACCTACGCACAACACATGGATGGATATTATATAGGTTTAATTTTTAATATAAAAATTAATAAATATCATAAATAGGTTAGGTTAGGTTAGGTACCTAACCTTAGGTACCTGTGCATTATATTTTATATTTAATTGATTATGACTAATATTGATATTATACAATATGTAATTATGTTCTAAAAGTAAACCTGATAGTTTATTAATTGTATATGACTTTCGTAATAGTATATAAATTACATTCTATTAAAATAGCAAACCAAAGTATAATATTGTTGGTAATTTGTAGTAATATTAGGTAGTACCTACTTAACAAATTGTTTTATTGTGCTGTAGGTATTCATAGGAATAACATAATTGAAAAAAAATTTAAAATGTCAAAATATAAATATTTTCAAGATTGTATTATATAAAATTAAAATATTATATTATTATGGACTGTAAATACCCGTTTTATAAATATTTGAATTTTTCTAGTAACGTTATGCACAGTTGTAGCGTCATGAACATTTTCTTCAAAGGGGAAAACATTAAAGTTACTCACATACCCAGCCACCCATAAAAAATGCAAATATACCTATACCTATACCTATATAATATTACCTATACGTTAAATATTAAAAATACTACATTTTAATATTTATAACATTTATATAGATATATTTTAATATTTATACATAATACTGATAGTTAAATACAAAAAAACTATTGTCTATTACGATCTAACAAAATTACAAATCCACCGAAAAATGTTTGGGGCAATTAGAAAAATTAATTTGATATTTTTTACGATTTTATGCATTTACATAATGAAGGCAACGCATTAGATCATAAATGTGGAATTTTGAATCTGAAAACTTATTCTTCGACAAGTAATGTAGAAAACTTGATTTTTCCAAAAAAACAGTATTTCGAATTTTATTACTTTTAATTTTGAGATATTGCATATTATTATTATTGCCCTATACTATAGTCCGACATTTTTTTAATGTGTACAGTGCGTTTTTGAAATGATTACATGAATGACTAAATAAATAAATGACTGTGAAAAATACGAAAAACTAGTTATTTTAGAGAAAACTGCTAACGGCTGTGGACCGAATATGAAAAATAAATTTGACATTTTTTACGATTTTATGCATTTACATTATGAAGGCAAAGCATTAGATCATATATGTGAAATTTTGAATCTGAAAACATACTCCTTCGACAAGTACAGCGGAAGCACGAACATTTTCTTTTCAATGGAAAATATTGAAGTCAACCAATCCACCTAGGTACCCATTATATAATAATCCCTACTGATATAATATATTTTATATTAAATATTAAAAATTCTACATTATAATATTTATTGCATTTACTAAGTTATGTTTTACATTAGAATGGTAATTAAATACAAGAATATTGTTATGATATTACTATATTACCCCCCCCCTCCCCCAATAAACCACTAACGGATTACCTGGATAGCTGGGACGAGGGGCAAGGTTCAATAGCCGACGGCGGAGGCGCGTTCATAAGTTAGAATAGTCTCATCGTACTGAAAAATCTGGGGCTTCGACCCAAAAGAACAATAAGATAATGATTGATTATACTTAGAATAAATAGGCATAATAATGATACACAATATAAATTTGTATTAAATTTAATATTAAGTATTTTTCATATTTTATTTTATGTTTTACTCGTTACAATTTTTAAATGATTTAACGCCAATAAAAGAAACTTACTGTCATTTAGGTTGAAAAAACTTTTTAAACCCATAAGTTCAAGGTATACACATAAAAAAAATATTTGATCGTGATATACTGAGCTAGAAATTAATTTTTTATGAGTTTGAGATGTGCGATAATATCTGGGCATATTTACTGTACCTAATTTTTTTTTTTTAAATATTAACAAAAAACCAAATTAATCATATGATTTCATATTCATTACATATTAAAATTATTGCTTATACTACTTATTTAAATTATTTTAATGCGATTATATATAATTACGAAATAAATAATTGAAATTATGACATTACACTAATAAGAAGTAATTCATTGTGACTTATTTACGAATTAATAAATTAATTGAACTGAATTTTGATTGGTTTGAGTAATATTCGTTGATACGATATATTATATGACTAAGATTGTTGAAACGATAAAATGATTTTTAAACTATTGTTCAATTTATGGATTACATAATTCACGAAAAGAAGGATTTTAACATTATGTAATATAATGTGTGATTATTTATATTATTAGTGTTTTTAATATGGCAAAAAATAATTATTATGTTATGCTTGTTATGTATTAAATTTGTAATGAAAAGATTCTGTTTTTGAATTGAAACCATCAATTATAGCACTATCTAACATGGTTATCAAATCTATAAATATTTACACACCGTAAATGGCTGAAGTGGCAAAACAGGAATTATAATATTGGGGATGTTTATTTATTTTTTGTCGTTATAATGGAATGGGGTTAAAATAAAAAATATATTAATCAAATATCGTTGGATTTGTTTTTATCAGAATAATATATGGATTTAATAATTTTAGATTGTTTGACTCCATCAATGCAACAACCATGCAATCCAGCAAAGATAACGTTGGGTCGGACATCGAAGTATTTGAAAATCTGAATATACCCGGTTTGAGTTTGTT
>VUJU01002107.1:0-13756 GCA_009835225.1 Aphis craccivora | reverse complement strand
AAACTTCTTTTTCAAAAAAATATTAAGTATTTTTATAATTTTCGTTGTAATCATCCAAATAATATTAATTTAGTAAAAATTAAAACTATACCACTGATATTGAAACTTACAATTTCATCTGTTGGTTTGCAGCGAGGAAATTTCTTGCCGTAGCAATTAATAGACCAACAGTGAGTTCTGCGACCCTATCTGTAGTAGCGTGTACAGTGTTGCATAATATAATTCCTCGTTTCTTCAGAGCATTTGTATCAATGTGTTCGTAACCCATAGAGGTTGTACATATAACTTTGAGACTAGGACCTACAAATTACAATGGATTTAATATATTTCTTTTTGAAAAAAATATAGATTTATAACTACATAGGTACTTAATCGTATTTCTTAGGTGGTTCTTTAATCTCTATAGGAAAAATAACAATAAACGATAATCAAATATAAGTATTGATACTTAAATAAGACCATATGTCTTAACGTATAATTTTAATGGACTTAATAAAATTAAAACAATTTCTAAATTGTTGACAATAGGATGGGAAACAAAAAAATGGTATGATAAATAAATAGGAGTTAGGAGTTAAATGAATAAGAAGCTATTTATTACAGCAATAACACATAAAAATTAATTCAATTTTAGATTCTGAGAAAAGCGATAATTTTTCAATGAAGTGTCTTTTTTTGACAAAAATTTTTTGTATTTTTCACAAATCATTTGGAACAGCAAATATGTTTCAAACTTCAATTTTGAACGTAGTGTCTGGTAAAATATATAATTTAATAGGTGATCTGGGGTTAAAAAGTAAAAGTTTCACGGTATTTTTTTTTTTAAAATAGGTGGCAAAATAAATTTATGAATAAATGTGAAACAGGAAAATTAATTTATGCTAAAATAGATTAAAAAATAATCGTTTTATATTATGATTTTGATAAAAAATTAATTACTATTACTTATCAATTCTTAATAAGTCTTCATAATAGTAAGATATCATATATATTTGTAAATATTATGAATAATTTTGTGCTATTTAAAGATAATTTAAAATGTTTAACTTTTTATTTTTTTTCATATTAGGTATGCATGATAAATACCTATTTATTTTCCAGTTAAAAGTTTAGTATAACGTACCTAAAACGTTGTTTTCGTAGAAATTTAAATAGCCCTAACAACAATTTTCTTTTTTTTCATAAAATACAAATTTAAAATAGTAATTGTAATTGTATATGAAATAATATTAGGTATATTAATTACTGTTTGATAAATGTGATTTGTTTTTGAAAAAGAATAATTTAACTTTATTACTTATAAAAAAACAATTACTTATCACAATATAATTATAAAACAAAATAATAAAAACATATAGACTGACAAGACTAACTACTGATATAGACGTAGTGTCTCAAATTAATAGCGTGTTTACACCCGATATCTACTAGGACACTAGGTGTATAACAATGCGAGTTTACTATTTTTTTTTTTTATGAATAATTAAATATTATCAATTGAAATAACTATATAGAATTCTTTATAATAATTTAAAATACATACAATATAATATTAGGTGTATAGGAAATATAATTAATTTTATTATTTTTTTTTGTAATACATTAGTTTACACTTTTTATGATACAATATTTACACTGTTATAGTTCACTTACCTGCTGCTTCGATTACTTGTTCATCTATAGTAGGATTAATTCCGGATACAAGTAATCCAAACTTCCCGAAAATGTTATCTAACACATCTAGTTTAGTGGTACTGGTCATGTGCTTGTCGATTATTTGCACGTCAAATCTATCGAGTTAATATACATTTACAAATTGTTGTGTAATAAAAATAAATACGCAAACATGGTTTTAATTAAATAATAATATATACATAGTATACGTTACATTTTCATCAGTTGCTCAATCATTGATTGTGGAAATTTATTGTGAGATACTAGTATCTTGGGTTTCGACATATTGTTGAGTTTGAAAACCTATAAAACGCACATCGATTAATACGGTTTATATTTTTGAATTTAATTGCAACGTTGCTATTAATAAATTACACATTTACATACAGAATAAAAATAAGGTAATAGTTACTAGTAATTGACAATAAATTATATACGCACTCATCATTAAGTATGTATAGAAAGCGATTAAATTGTTATTTAATATAATTAGTTACCGCAACATAGTGTTATCTATTAGTAACAACCGTAAATGGAAAATGTGTTATCTTATCTATTTTGATAAGTAAAAAATGAATATTTATGATTCATTTGATCGAAGAAAAAATAATATTAATATCATATCACGACATTCGAACATATTAAGCTCAAATTTTTACACAGTTTGACATACGACAAAATGTATTTAACTAAATATTTTTCTTGTAGTTCAAAAAATATTATTCGAACTTCGAAGTGACATTAACCCTTTTATTATTGTGTATATTATTATAATTTAAAATACACATACACACAATGTAATTTTCAAAACACTAAATAGTTTTAAGTTATTTATACCACGGATCTATAATTCAAATCGTTCTGTGGTAGTCTAGTATAATCTACATCGTCATTGATAGAAAAATTGTTAGTCATTATTTTTTTTTTAGGTTTTGTAAATAATAAATATTGATTTGTATTCATTAACTATTCCACGATTAAAATTATGAACAAAATAATTGGTATTTAATTTTTTTCTAACATTAAAAAATTAAAAAATTACAAATAGTGTTCATCATACAGTTGAAGTGTCGTTGGTCAATAACTTCAGCTAGTCACGGTACGTTCGGCGGTCATCCTTCATAACGTTTCTATTCCCTTCAACACATAGGCATTTTTTAGGAATTTGCATTATGAAGGCGATGCATTTGATCATATACGTAAAATACAAAACTATTGTACAAAATTTGGTTTTTTCAAAAAAACAGTATTTCGTATTTTTGGACATTACATTTTTAGATATTGCATATTATTATTGTTTTATACAATAGTCCGACATTTTTATAATATGTTCAATGTGTTTGTGAAATTATTCGATGAATTTTAGACTGAGAAAAATACGAAAACATAGTTTTTTTAGAGAAAACTGCTAACAAGTGGCTGTGGACCGAACATGAAAAATAAATTTGACATTTTATACAATTTTTTGCATTTACAATATGAAGGCAACGTATTTGATCATATATGTAAAATGTTGTATCTGAAGACTTACTCCTTCAACAAGTATTGAACAAAATTTGATTTTTTCAAAAAAACAGTATTTCGTATTTTTGGACTTTACATTTTGAGATATTGCATATTATTATTGTTTCATACAATAGTCCTACATTTTTTTATTATGTACAGTGCGTTTGTGAAATGACTACATGAATTCTAGACTGTGAAAAATACGAAAAACTAGTTATTTTAGAGAAAACTGCTAACAAGTGGCTGTGGACCGAATTTGAAAAATAAATTTCACAATATTAATGACTTTATGCATTTACATAATAAAGGCAACGTATTTGATCATATATGTAAAATGTTGAATCTGAAAACTTACTCTTCCAAGAAGTATTGTACAAAATTTGATTTTTTCAAAAAAACAGTATTTCGTATTTTTGGACTTTACATTTTGAGATATTGCATATTATTATTGTTTTATACAATAGTCCGACATTTTTGTAATATGTTCAATGTGTTTGTGGAATTATTCGATGAATTTTAGACTGTGAAAAATACGAAAACATAGTTTTTTTTAGAGAAAACGTCTAACAAATGGCTGTGGACAGAACATGAAAAATAAATTTGACATTTTTTACAATTTTTTGCATTTACATTATGAAGGCAACGTATTTGATCATATTATATGTAAAATTTTGTATCTGAAGACTTACACCTTCAACAAGTATTGTACAAATTTTGATTCTTTCAAAAAAACAGTATTTCGTATTTTTGGACTTTACATTTTGAGATATTGCATATTATTATTGTTTTATACAATAGTCCGACATTTTTGTAATATGTTCAATGTGTTTGTGAAATTATTCGATGAATTTTAGACTGTGAAAAATACGAAAACATAGTTTTTTTTAGAAAAAACGTCTAACAAGTGGCTGTGGACAGAACATGAAAAATAAATTTGACATTTTTTTCAATTTTTTGCATTTACATTATGAAGGACACGTATTTAATCATGTATGTAAAATTTTGTATCTGAAAACTTACTCTTCTGACAAGTATCGTACAAAATTTGATTTTTTCAAAAAAACAGTATTTCGTATTTTTGGACTTTACATTTTGAGATATTGCATATTATTATTGTTTTTCACAATAGTCCGACATTTTTTTATTATGTACAGTGCGTTTGTGAAATGATTACATGAATTCTAGACTGTAAAAAATACGAAAAACTAGTTATTTTAGAGAAAACTGCTAACAAGTGGCTGTGGACCGTATATGAAAAATACATTTTACAATATTTACGACTTTATGCATTTACATTATGAAATCAACGCATTAGATCATATATGGAGAATTTTGTATCTGAAGTCTTACTGCTTTGACGAATACAGTGGGAGCTCGAACATTTGCTTTTCAATGGCAAATATTGATGTCATCCACCCCAGCCAACCAATATATAATTCCTGCTGATATAATATCTATATATATATATATATTAAATATTAGAAATACTACATTATAATATTTATTGCATTTATTTTGGTACTTTCTACATTAGAATAGTAGTTAAATACAAAAATATTATTACGATCTTACTACATTACTCCCCCACTAAAAGTATTTGTCGCATTCGCATCAAATAATAGGCTGGTTACTGGTTATGCACTCTGTTGTATTGAATGTATGTTTTATGAATTACCGTTATCCATTTACATGTAGATGTCGCATGTAATATTATTTATTATAAAGTTTCGACAAAAATATTACATTTTTGTGTGACTATATTGTGTGTATTATTAATTAACGTTTTATCGTTGTGTATCATATTCAAAGACAACAAATCGTTCAAATGAAAATTTAATAATGTTTCTATAAAGAATAACAAAATCCATTTTTTTTTTCTGATCATTGATTGCAAAAAACAAACAACAACAGTAGGTATACCTAATTAATCTTTTTAATAATCCCAAATGTTTTAATCTTGTACAATACATAGGTACCCAAACGCTTATACCAATGGCTGGGTTGGCACATACTAGTATACTACCTATACCCATTACGGTATAATTTTTATGTTCTGGCTTGATAAATCTGCTATTTGAAAATTTTAAATCGGACGAATCGGACACAGAACCGCGACGTATAATATCGTTAGCACTAACAACGACAATCAGTGACGGATCAAACGGATCGATGTTTATCTTTTCACATTATAGTTGTATACAATTCACAACAGACAATAGTAAGTTTATTAAAAATTTCAGCAGCTACGCATACCCTGTATTTTGATTTTGTTTGTGCGATGTTTGTTATTGATAATGGTGTAGAATGGTAAAACATTATCATTGCATCATGATTCACCGTTATAATATATTTTTTATTCGTGAACTTTGTATGATCTCGTTTATCTGTTCCGCTGTCTGTTCACGCACGCAATACGCGCGAGAACGAGTCGTCCCCGCTGTTGAAAATATTAAAATACCATGTATTGTAGTATCCGATCTGATGTTGTGTCGGCGCAGTAACACAACAACCGCCGGCCGGTCCGGTGCATCGACTTTTCGCCGTGTAATTCCGATTCCGTTGCGGACCGAGGTCGGGCTCGGTTATATTACTAAAGAATAACACTACGGCTAGTTTAAATACATGTAGCTAGGCGCTGACAGGTGTAATAATATTAAAGGTGCTCGTATCGATTCTCCGCTTTAGCTGTAAACGGCGGCCGACACATGACTGTTCCTAGTTTCCGGTTTTCACGTCCGGTTATAGTCGTGGTTGTTTTGCTACTGCAAATACTGCTCATCCCGCCGCCGACGGAAGGGTCTCCCGATAAGTGCCGACTGGTTCGTTCTCTCCGCGACGAGATCGCCGGCTATCGTCCAGTTGTCGACCGCGTGCTCTCGTACGTCCAGGACCAGAGAGGATACAAGGGCAGGACATGGACCGCTCTGTCCAAGTTCACGGATACGTTTGGCTCCCGGTTGGCCGGCACTCAAAACCTCGAGAATTCCATCGATTTTATGCTGAACAAACTTAGGACCAGCGACCTAGACAATGTACACGCCGAACGCGTCGTGTTCACGGGATGGCAAAGGTATTCTGTCGTTTACTGTCATTTATAATATTAGACGAATTTTAGCTAATAATATACCTACTAGGGAAGTAGATGATATAATATATTTTATAATGCTTGAATTTGGTTCGGATTGGTACCTAATGATATAACAATAATTTCTTATATTGCGCTTACTGGATAGTATAAATCTGTAGATAGTATAATGTTAAAATACCAGATGGGATAATAACAATTCTGAGTGTCATATGAATTTCAAAATTGTTTTTTTTTTATTCAGAGGAAATTATGATAGTATTGTAATATGTTATAACGTATATGTAAATAACTAATCTAAAAATGCATTAACATTATTTTTTTTTTTTTAGAAATTTGAAAATGTAGGTGTATCAAATATTTAATCGCATTTCTATAATGATTACAATTAACAAATCAATTAGTATTTCGAAGAATCCTGATTAGAGTCATAAAATTTAATGTTTTATTTAAACTGCAATAATACGTATTTTGTATAAGTATAATATACTAATAAGATGAGTAGACTGATGGTTTTAAACTTTGGTACCTAAGGGATATTATAGCTTTAAAATGTGTTGTATTGGTACATAATGTATCTCATATAACTTTAAAAAAATAATAATATATTATACAAAACAATAAATGGGCAAACATTTATATTATACCAAGCATTGTATACTTTAATGTATAATTATCGGATCATGATTTTAGACGTAAGGAATACGCTACGTTGGTGAGTCCTAGGGTCAAAAACCTAGCAATTTTGGGTCTGGGTGGCAGTGTCAGCACGGCTCCGGAAGGCATTAGGGCTGAAGTGGTGGTGGTAAATTCGTTCGACGACCTATTCAATAAATCTTCACAGGTATTATATTACCTACTGGGTACTAATAATTTACGAAATCATTTTTCTACATGTTTATTCGTTTCATTTGTACAAAATTAATTAAAAAAAAATCTACTCATTTCCATAATATATTTGCCAGGTCAGCGGTAAAATCGTCGTGTACAATCAACCGTACGTATCTTACGGAAAAACTGTGGTGTACAGATCGATGGGAGCAAGTGTGGCGTCTAAGTACGGTGCCGTGGCCACGTTGATCAGATCCATCACCCCGTTCTCGTTGAACACACCTCACGCCGGTGAACAGAGTTACAGCAACGGCGTGAAAAAGATACCGACCGCCTGCATCACGGTCGAGGACGCCGAACTCTTAAACAGGATGTATAACCGAGGTTAGAATGCATCACGTTATTATAATTTGGTAGAAACATTTTTTTTATAGAAGGGGAAATCGTATATTTTTTTCCGTATGTCATTTAGGTTCCAAATTGGAGATTTTTTTGAAAATGGACTCAAAGTTCTTTGCCAACGCCACATCCCGAAATACTATTGCCGAAATCAAAGGTTCGACTGATCCTGATAAGGTAGTATTGGTATCGGGGCACCTGGATAGCTGGGACGTGGGGCAAGGTGCGATGGACGACGGAGGAGGCGCGTTCATAAGTTGGAATAGTCTCGTCGTACTGAAAAATTTGGGGCTTCGACCCAAAAGAACGATAAGGTAATAATAGATTATACTTAGAACAAATGGGCATAATAATGATACACAATATAGATTTGTATTGAATTTAATATTAAGTATTTTTCATATTTTATTGTATGTTTTACTCGTTACAATTTTTAAATGATTTAACGCTAATAAAAGAAACTTACTGTCATTTAGGTTGAAAAAACTTTTTAAACCCATAAGTTCAAGGTATACACATTAAAATTAAAAAAATTTGATCATGATATACTGAGCTAGAAATTAATTTTTTATGAGTTTGAGACATGCGATAATATCTGGGCATATTTACTGTACCTAATTTTTTTTTTTTTTATTATAATATTAACAAAAAACCATATTAATCATATGATTTCATATTCATTACATATTAAAATTATTGCTTATACTACTTGTTTAAATTATTTTAATGCGATTACATATAATTACGAAATAAATAATTGAAATTATGACATTACACTAATAAGAAGTAATTCATTGTGACTTATTTACGAATTAATAAATTAATTGAACTGCATTTTGATTAGTTTGAGTAATATTCGTTGATACGATATATTATATGACTAAGATTGTTGAAACGATAAAATAATTTTTAAACTATTGTTCAATTTATGGATTACATAATTCACGAAAAGAAGGATTTTAATATTATGTAATATAATATGTGATTATTTATATTATTAGTGTTTTTAATATGGCAAAAAATAATTATTATGTTATGCTTGTTACGTATTGAATTTGTAATGAAAAGATTCTGTTTTTGAATTGAAACCATCAATTAAAGCATTATCTAACATGGTTATCAAATCTATAAATATTTACATACCGATGTTTAATTGGTTTAAGAATACACACTAGGATATTTAAAATACATTAGGTCATTATGCATACTTCAAAACATTTTAAATTAATTTTTTGTAAAAGAAAAAGATGAAAATTCAATGTTATAATAAGATTCAAGGTATCTAATATTTAATAATTTTTCTGGTTACTTACCGATTTACGGATTTATTAATAATACACATTAGAATAAAAATATTTTAAATATTTCCAGTACTACTAAGTGTGGACAGTAATTACTTCTTAGTATGTATACATTTGGAGAGATAATTTGAAATCTAGAAACCAATTTGGAAGTTAGAAGAACCAATTAGTTTATCCAATAAATAATTGTATTATGTAGGTATTGGAAGTTATTAATTAAAAAGGTTGATTATGGTTTCAAAATGAAATTATTTTACATTTATTACGTTTCAACGTTTATTATAAATTGTGGCTTTTTTCACCATAATTAACATTCATCTTAAATTACGCTGTCAAAATTATTAAGTACCTATACAACCATCTAAGTACATTTTAAATTAATATACTTAATTTTGACATAAACCATTATCAGGCTATTTATTCTTGATACTTGTTATTTTATTTTTTTTTTTTAATCCATTTTTGACAGTTTATACATCTCTACAAATGCATATAAAACAATTTAAGAATACTTATTTTTTAATTTTTTTATGAAATTTTATTTTGGAGATATTGATACTAATAAATGTACAAAGTCGATTCTGGTTCCTGTATTAATTGTATACTACTAACTAATGCATTATTAATATTTTAATTAGTAATTACTATTAAATTACGACATTTTTACTAATTCATTAGTGGTATCATTGATCATAAATAAAATGACTATAACAATAAGTCTTTAAACTTTATAAGAAAGTCCCACTGAAGGTACGATTTTAGAATTAAAATTTTTACATGTAATAAAAATATGTAAATTGCCAAAAACACTCCAAAAAGAAAATAGTGACCTAGTTTATTTACCAGTGGTGATAATCGGAACTCGTTTAGCGAGGCTGATGGTTGTAAACTTAAAACTGTATATGCCTAGGTACCTAGTATAAATACTAATTATTAGTTGTACAACTACCGAGTTGTAGCAATTTCGTATAGGTACATTTATTTCTGATATATTTTTATTAAAATGTAGTATTTCATTTTAATGCTATAAGGTTATATTTTCATTGAAATTATATTTAAACTTTATACTTTATAGTATGTACACATTTTCAATAATCATTTCTTAGGAACTTAGAATTCTTTATAAAATTAGTACTTCTCAAAAAAAGTAATCATAATCCCATGTAAAACTATATTTTTTCTAAGCATAGGTGTGTCGTTTATATTTTTAACTTAAGTGAAACAGAATATAGGTAACAACTAACAAGACGATAACTTGTAAATTGTGATTAATTTCAAATGTTAAAATCATTATTAATGAATGATTCAATAATGCGACGACACATTAGTACTCGAAGTTCACTAGTCAGTCCTCAGTTCCTCACTCCTCAGTCACAAGTCCCAATTCCTATTTTCCATTTTCCCAATGTCTCAAACGAACCGAGCTCCCTAACCCGACTCTCAAGCTTAACGGACTCGACAATCGACGGTAACGATTACAACGTCCACATCCACTAACTAATTATCGACGAAAGCGCTTCATAGCGGCAACATTCATTTTTCGCACAATCAGTTTACGCGGCCAATGAGCAATCTATAGTATTTATAATCAGTGGTGGTATTATTAACTAAATGTCGCTGTATTGGGTGTTTGATTATTTTATATTTCTATGTATTATATGTTTATTGTAACGGACACTGATTTGTATCTATTTACATGCAGATGTTTATTGTGGACAGCTGAAGAAGAAGGATATATAGGGGCTTTTGCGTATTTAAAAGGGCATAAATCAGAACTCGAAAAATTTAATTTGGTCATTGAATCGGACGAAGGGACGTTTCAACCATACGGAATTGCGTTTCATGGTTCCGAAACATCCGCGTGCATTGTGGCCGAAGTGGCAAAGTAAATATTGTAATGATGGGGATGTTTATTTATTTTTTGTCATTATAATGGAGTGGGGTTAAAATAAAAAAATTTATTGATCAATTGTCGATGGATTTGTTTTTATCAGAATAATATATGGATTTAATAATTACAGATTGTTTGACTCCATCAATGCAACAACCATGCAATCCAGCAAAGATAACGTTGGGTCGGACATCGAAGTATTTGAAAATCTGAATATACCCGGTTTGAGTTTGTTGAATAGAAACGAAAAATATTTTTGGTATCATCATACAGAAGCTGATACGATGGCCGTCGAGGATCCAGATTCGTTAGATTTAAACACTGCAATGTTTGCAATTATATCGTACATCATTGCTGACTTATCTGTAGAATTGCCAAGATCATAAACATCATAAAACATTTATATTGACTGACGTGGAAAATTTTTTACGAATAGTATAAAAGTTATGTTTAAATCACATTGTAGCCATTAGCCTCGTATGAAATTAATATATAATACAATTATTACTTTTAAAAAATAATTTTTTTCAATTATACATTTAATAAATGTGTTTTCAAATTTATATATTGTTTACTTATTATTTAATAATTCAGTTACAATTATTTATTTATTACGTGGAATGTGTTTGTGAATATTTATTATATCCAATAAGAGAATTGAATTATTTAGTTGTCGGTTATGTATGCATAAAATTGAATATTATAACGATTAAAATAAATGATGCTTCACGAATGTAAAACCGTTAAGAATTTCACAGTACTATTGTAAGAAAATAATTTTATACGTTCCAAATCGTTTTGAAAAGTTAACTAAATAGTTTCAGTTACATTGTATACTAAGTAAAATAAGGTGTATAGCTTTGACGGCTAATGTCCCATAGAAATTTCAATACAAGGGCACTAGGCCCTCAAATGAAATTCTATCCGAGTACCATATAAATAGGAATTGTGGTATACATATGAATTAAATCAAGAATTATTTCAATGAATCGTGGATTTTAAATTTTTTAACTATTTATGGTTTAATCCGTGTTGTGAATTAAGTAGATACCTAAGTGTTTTTCAATATTTTTTCCAACTTTTCTTAGTCTTTGTTTTGTCATCTTGTTTTTGTTCAACGGTTATTGTATTTTACGATATTATTATGGAAATAAATATAAAAAAAATAAGCTCTTTACTTTTGCGTTCAGTTAGGTTCCCTTAGGAGCATTAAAACAAGTAAAATATCATTTACATTTTTCCTAGCGTTCGCTTGATGGTTAATAAACACTACTTATTGACATAGCGTGATAACCGATAACATTATGAATTCAATTTAAATTACAGCATAGCGAGTTGACAATTAATATAATATACATAATAATTATGCGAACGTAGTTTATTATTTGTATTTTCTTTCGGAGATAGCTGTTGTGAAATATTATCTTCGTGCCCGCACATTAGACGGTGTACAATTATATGACAATAATAATAATAATAATAATAATATGTCGTCGTGAAAACACGACCGTGACATTTTGGCATTCGAAAGACATGCAACGTATTGAAAACAATTAGGACAAAACCCAAGTTCCGAGGGAACAATGCCAAGTATGTCATTTCTTTTGTGTAAATTATTTTATGTTGAATCGAATGAATAATTAATTTGAACGTAAAATAATTTAATATCTGTCACTGTCATTCAATAATTATTACCTACCACGGGAAAACGTCGACGTCAATTTAGCCAAGCCGTACAATCGGTGGCAGCGGGGTGTACTCGGCGTATAATATACGTACCGGCAAGGCAGTTTTAAAGAAAAAATTTTCTTTTCAATTTAATTACTATACGTAGATACTTTATTATTATTATTAGATATTACCATCTAGTAATGAAATTTATGCATTTATTCAGTTTTCATCATCAAACGTCAACAATCCGTCAGTATAAGATATTATTATTCAGTTATTTATCAAGTATTATTGATATGATAATTATTTCAAAATGTTGGTTTGAAAATTGAAATAAAATATAAAACAATTATGAGATCACTACATAGTGAATATTTTTAAACACCATCACTCGCAATAATCAATATGAAATCGTTATTATGTATTTGTTTTATGGATTATATTAAAACTTTATTTCTAAACCTTTTATAGTATAAAGAAAAATAAATAATGGATGTTTGTTCAATGATATTATTTTTTTGTGTAGATATTATACACGCTTTAATCATTAATGTTTCCTATCAATATCACTCTATACAAATTAAAAACTGTTAATTTATTATTTAAAATATATTTTTTAGTCCGGTAGTTATTTAGAATAATAATATTGATTTAAAACCAACAGGAAGAGCTTTTAAAATGATCATTGTTTAAAGTTTTTACCTGAGAGTCATTATATATTATATGAATATGTATACAAACTACTCTGACAAAACAAAAAATAGATGATAAAAGATTTTGTATAACAATGTTCATCCTAATAAACAATACTCACGATAAAGTGTTTGTTTTACGGGTGTGTTCCAAATGAAATAACAAAAGTAAATACAGCAAGTTAAATATGTAATAAAAAATTATAACGAACTGGCATATGAAAGAGGGAAAAAAAAGATAATGTATAAATTATGTATTATAAACCATTGTATATTTAACTCTGTCTTTTTTTTTATTATTATTCAGTAGACGTTTATAGACCGAATTCAACAACTTGGTGATTCATAAAGCGTATGGATGTATCCAAATACACCGATCACCATGGATGTTTTTAGTATATTTTTACAAATATAACTATGTATGTAGTTAATCAATTACGTATTGTATGTATTATACAACTTAATATTATGTTTTCAAAACGATGACCTAACCATTAAATTAATTTTAAACGATTATGGTCGCCAATCAGACTATTAGTAAATTAGTTGATCAATAGTTATGATTTATAATTGGATTGTAAGAATTTTTGTACACATGTACTTCACTAGTTGATAAGTACATGGATTTTGAACGATCACAGCTATCATATTATCGACAGCCCATTGTATACGTCATTATTAACATCTCCACCAATGTTTATTTTAA